>CAHIKZ030001193.1:835000-852500 GCA_903632075.3 Acanthosepion pharaonis
AAGATAATAATAATAATAAAAAATAATATTAATAATAATAATAATAATAATTTGTCAAAGTACAAGGACCTTGAAATAGAAATCTCGAAAATGTGGCATATGGGAACATCAACAATCCCTATTGTAGTTGGAGCCCTAGGACCGGTTGGAAAAGATTGCAGTAGACTAATTAATGGAAGTCCATGCCTCAAGGAGATACAAAAATTGTTCCAATACAGCCCACCTTTACAAAGGGCTTTATCTATGTAAGATACATGAAAAATTGTTCTGGGACGGAAAGAAATGTGTAAACGCCAGAAATCAAAGGAAATAAAAATAATAATAATAATAATAATAATAATAATCAGAAGAATAGGAAAAAATATCACCAAGAAAAAGCAGAATTAAAAGGGGTCAAAAATATAATAAGAAGAAAAAAAAGAAAAAGCAGAAAAAATGAAAGCAAGAAACAATAATAATAATAATAATAATGAGAAAAAATGAAATACGATCAAAACAGAATAATAATAATAATAATAATAATCAGAAGAAGAAGAAGAAGAGGAAGAAGAACATGACCAAGAAGACAAAGAACAAGCCGAATTCAATGTGATTGAAAAAGATAATAATAATAATAATAATCACAAAAATAATAATTATTATAAAAGCAAAAGAAAACGAATGAAATGCAATGAAAACAAAATAATAATAATAATAATAAAAAAATGAAAAGAAAAATGAAATACAATCAAAAAAGGAACGAACAATCACAACAACAATAATAAAAGAAGAAAACACAACAACAATAATAATCAGAAGAAAAAATATGACAAAAACAATCACAACAACAATAATAGAGAAAAATATGACAAAAAAAGATAAAGAAGCCAAAAAACGGTCGTAAAATAAAAAATAATAATAAAAAATAATAATAATAAGAAAATAATAATAATAAATAAAAAGAAAAGAAAAAAGAATGAAATCAAGAAATATAATAATAATAATCAAAAGAAAAATGAAATACGACCAAAAAATAATAATAATAATAATAATAATAATAATAATAATAAATCATTGGAATACTTAAACAGAAACTGCAGTTAAAGACACAGAAAACAAGTGGATGCGAAAATCGTTTTAGGTTGTATCAGGAAAATAAAATATTCCAAACGGACCTTGAGAAATTTTACAGGGAAATTGGAAAAGCAGTTATGTATGTGAAAAAGCAACTATCTATTGAAAAAGTGAAGAAATTTTGCAAGAATATTTGGAGCAACCCAAAGGAATATAACCCCAAAGTAGAATGGATCCAATGAGTAGAAGAACGAATGATGGATAAACGTCTATAAGAATGGGAAAATATAGGCACGAATAATGTTAGGCAAGCTCTAACAAAATCCCAGTAATGGAAATCCCCAGTAAATGAAAACATGCCAAATTTCTGGCTCAATATATATCTGTCATCAATCCATAAAACCCTTGACACACTCTATCAACGCTTATCAATAACCCCGATGAAATTGCAGGATGGAAGGTTTTACATATCTCATGCCAAAAAAGAGGGAAGCAGTTTATCCGAAAAATTATAGGCTAATAACATGCCTGTCCACCACGTATAAATTGATCACTTCTGACCTGACGAAATGTACTTACTCTT
Source organism: Acanthosepion pharaonis (assembly GCA_903632075.3). Classification (NCBI taxonomy): domain Eukaryota; kingdom Metazoa; phylum Mollusca; class Cephalopoda; order Sepiida; family Sepiidae; genus Acanthosepion; species Acanthosepion pharaonis. The sequence goes on from CAHIKZ030001193.1 coordinate 836,637, forward strand.
CTCACAAAACAAACAAATTCTTCCATTTGAACAGAAGGGATGTCGAAGAGGTTCATATGGTTGCAAAGATCAACTATTGATAAACAAAATGATCCTGGAAAATTGCAGGAAAAGATGTAGAAATCTCAGTATGGCATGGATAGATTATCGTAAAGGCGTTAACAGTTTGCTACACTTTCAATTTCCTTAAACAATTTACATTTAACCTCTGAATGTTCGAGAAATTTAATGAAAAAATATGCGTTTTTCGACAGGAATCGAACCTGTATTGCTATACGGAAATCGTCGTTTGATTTGTAAAGGAATACAGGTTCGATTCCTGTCGGAGAATGCATATTTTCTACAAAATTCCTCGAACATTCACGCCGGTAAATGTAATTAATTCTGCTTAATTAAAAAACAGAGCATTTACTTAAATAAATTGTATCTATAACAATAACGTATAAACAGAATAGGTAGGTTTGTCTGTTTCACTAGGTTTATCTAGATCTGCTCTACGGTTGTATTGAGCTCTTTTTAGTTAGTTGTTTACTCGTGTCGGTTTTTTTTCGTTGGGCTTTAAACCTGTATCTGTGCGATTTTTTGTCGACAGACTTTCATGTTTCTAGCTCTTTCTTTTTTTTTAAAAACTTTTTTCCCTTCGAGATTGATTTGATTATTGGCAAATCAAAAATTCGAAGGTTTTTCGAAACGAGTATAGTTACCTATCTATCTATCTATCTATCTATCTATATATATATATATATATATATATATATATATATATATATATATATATATATATATACCCAAGTACATAATTGGTATATACCGAATGAATTCCAATAACCAACAATTACTATTCTTAAAAGGTGCTCAATACAAAGTAGTGCAGATATAATTATTATTTATAAAAATTATAACATAAGTATGTTATAAAATCATCAACATTATCACTTGATAAGACACAGAGTGTGTTGAAACAAAATGGCTATTTTTATAGTGATTTTATAACATACTTATGTTATAATTTTTTATAAATAATAATATATATATATATATATATATATATATATATATATATATATATATATTATGGTTGATATGTATGATATGCTCACACACACACACACATATATATATAATATAAATATACACACACAAACACACATACATACATACATATATATATATATATATATATATATATATATATATATAAATTCCCAAGAGGATAAAATCCAGGTAGAACTCAATGTCCAGGACAGAGTAAGAATATAATGTAAAGGCTTAAACACTATATTCCATTGATTATTTTATTTATTATTTATAATATATATATATATATATATATATATATATATATATATATATATATATATATATATATATATATAATGGACTCTCCTGGCGGTTTCGACGTATGAGTATCTGAGAAATTAATCAATTGATTCAGTTATGAATTTTGTGCGATAATCTTAATTGGCACTTAAGACCCGCAAGTCATTTACAAAGGAGGCCGCATATGGAGCAAGAGTGAAAGTGTGGGATGTGGTCACTGTTAGATTGGCTAACGCCTTGAATATCAAAATTTGATATTTACAGTGAACTAAATTCATCATATTATTATACACACACACACACGTATGAATGCATATATATATATATATATATATATATATGTGTGTGTGTGTGTGTGTGTGTGTTTGTGAGCGTGTGTTTATTCGTGTGTGTATGTAGGTATGTGTGTTGTGCATGATAGGAGTAGATAGGTTTGCCTAGAGTTCGGTTCAAACTCCTCCCCAATGTTTGGAACATAAGTAGAAGCTTATCCCTTGTTTTCTGTTTAGGATTGGGTTTCCAGTTACCTCTAAAGTCTACTTCATCTCTTCACTTTTAACGCTTGTTCTTTCCGACGCGAATTAATCTCCCTACCTTGGGTGGCCCTTGTGCCTTGTATTGGGTGAACATTATTGAAAAAAATCACTATGAAGTTTAACGCCGAATGGTGATAGTATTTTTCATGCTTAAATGCAATCGTCAGATCATATATATATATATATATATGGGTAAATAGCTATAATTAAATAGCTATGGGTAAATAGCAGGACAGTTTGGGTTCTATAGCCTTGGATGGTAACTGGTCTAGGAGAAGGACAACTCTGAATTCAAAACCTGCGGAGAGTCGTTTGGGGACCTTGTGGCGCGTAGTGCACCAGGTCTCTGTATTCGGCCCTTCAAAAAGTGTGGTTGGTTCTACACAAAGCCTTCATCACTATAATCAAATCATATGTGCTGTTGTCATATATATGCCATATTTATCCCAACATTTCGACCGTTGTACGCTCCGGCCTTCTTCAGGTGTTTGGAATGTCGAAGTGAACCCTTTATTTCGCTCGCTGGGGTAGACTGTTCTAGTTCCACGTGGCATGTCTAATAGATAATGGACCTGGTTAAGGCAGTGGAGAACTTGAAAAGGTGAATTAACATGAGATAACTGATAACTGACATCTATTTTAGAGAGAGAGAGAGAGGGGGGAGAGAGAGGGAGAGAGGTGGGGAAGATGAATGACAAAGCGTAAAAAGATTTCGTTTGACGCGTTTTGTCCCTTAGATCTTCATCGGACTAGGTTTGTTTACTTTTATCCGACGACACTTTGTCATGCATCTTTTCTTTTTTTATATATATATTGTTATTCCATATATATATATATATATATCTCGTTATTCCCATATATATATATTTTTATTATTATATATATATATCTTTATTATATATATATATATATATATATATATATATATATATATATATATATATATATTATTCCACACACACACACACACACACACACACACATATATATATATACACACATACATTACAGAAATGGACAAGGTCCGACAATTTATTTAAGAAATGGACATTTTTATGTTTAACGTTGTTATTTTATAGATACAAGTATTTAAGCAAATGCTCTGTTTATGATAAACAGTATTAAATAACATTTATCGGATGAATACATTCGAAATTTTCATAGAAAATATTCGTATCTTTGACAGGTTCGAACCTGCAAAGAATAATATATATCAGCGTATATGACGGTTCCGGTAAATGTTATGCAGGTACTGTTTATCATAAACAGAGCATTTGCTTAAATACTTGTATCTATAAAATAACAACGTTAAACATAAAAATGACTTTAATAAATATATACGACAATTATTTAAAGACATTTTTATGTTTAACATTCTTTTTATAGATACAAGAATTTTAAGTAAATGCTCTGTTTATAATAAACAGTATTAAACAACATTTACCGGCCTGAATATCCAAGAAATCTTCATAGAATATATTCGTCCTTCGACAGGATTCGAACCTGTATCCTATACGGAACCGTAATTTAGCTTGACGTGCCTTACCGCTCGGCCACAAAGGATCGTTCGATTGGCATGGTCGAATGTACTGCTTATAAACCTCAATCATCCATGAATCTCTCATGTACATTCATAACTGCTCATGGCGTATCAAATGTAAACAAATGACGTCACACATTATTTTCTATGAAGATTTCTCGGACATTCAGGCCGGTAAATGTTATTAATACTGTTTATTATAAACAGAGCATTTACTTAAAATACTTGTATCTATAAAAGGAATGTTAAAACATAAAATGTCTTTAAATAATATATATATATATATTCCGTTATATATATATATATATATATATATATATATATATATATATATATATATATATATATATATATATGGGAAGTTTAATTTTTAAGAGTACCGGGTGTAGTGGTATAAACAGAAAACTTACATACCAATTCGGCATTTAATTTTTTTTGAAGTAGTCTCCTTCTGAAGCCGCACACATTATCCAACATCGTTACCATTGATGTACCCATTCATGGAACTCTTTTTGGGGATAGCGATCAGCTTCTTTGTCGCATTCTCAATTTCTTCGTAGCCTTGAAATCTTGTTTCTTTCATGTGGGATTTCATTTTTGAAGAGAAAAACGTGGCAAAGAGATTTGAGGAATGTGGCGCTTGTCTTGACCCGGAGAATGTTATTCTTGATCGAAAAAAACTGCTGCCGAAAATCATGCTCACTTATGGGGCCTTTGTGGTGCGGTTAGGCGACCACACTCTACACATTTTCCTTCCAAACACCTGCTATAAACAATGGATGTGAGCCAGAACTTTATAACTTAATGTGTACACGCTTCCGGGTTCAAGTCCGATTTTGGGCAAGCGGCTCCATTCTACGTACTTTAGCCCCGTCGCCATAGCAACTGCCACAATACTGTTTGACTAGAACGCATATTGAGTATTAGATTGCTTATTTTGCCGCCTGGCGATTGACAGTAAAATTAACCACCTATATGTCTATATTAAACTTTTAGACACGAACTGCAGCAAAATTAAACTACTGTATTTCCATATATATATATATATATATATATATATATATATATATATATATATGCTAGCATGCATATGTTTGAGGTTTGCTTTTGTGCGTATCAAAAAATAAAAGAATCCCTTTTCGATTGTTTCACGTGGATACGTTGGAATTTAGTTGTCCATTGATATAATTTTCATTAAAGGCTTCTATGATGCAAGTTCCTTCGCAAAGATTTCAACGGGGATTTTCGAAAACCAGCGTACGCTAGCCGCGCTTTCAGATAAGTATCATGGCTGACAGGAGTTGGTCTTTGGCCCTGGGCGAAGTGGGTTAGGTTTGGTCGGTGGAGTTCACGATTCTGGAACACGAATTATCCTACAGTTGTTCTTTTTTTTTTTTTTCAAAAGGAACAACGAATAACGTAAATCGTTTCCGAATTGTGTAGTTAGGATTGATCAACAATCAAATTTTCATCAAGTGTGCTATTTGGACAAACTGATAGTTCTCTGATTTATACCGCCATTTTTATGCTTCTTTTTCTTTTTTTTTGTGCGTGTGTATTTCGTTTTGCATAACCAAATCTTTGCTTTTATTTCTTTTTGTTCTCATTATCCATTCCGATCCACCCCATTTTGTTTCTATCTTTATGGTCGCCGTCTTTCAAATATTAGAATAGTTTCCTAAATTTGCTTCATCACAACATATGTCTAATGTTTGTCATTGGGGATCGAGTGACAGCAAGTCGTTTCGAATTTCTAGCATTTTTCTCAGCGTTCTCTCACATACGTATTTAGATTTCAGCATAAAAATAACCCACTGAGGTGTTGATATGCCGCTAAAAAATAAACTAAAAAAAACATGAAATAACTTTTTTCATTATATTAATCCATAAAATATCCTAAATTTCTTAAAGAAGTCAAACTATATTTCAAAATATGACTCCAACTTAAAACACAGCCACATATTACGACCTCTAGTAATCGTGTCAACACAAAAATGTAGATGCATTAAAGCTAAGTATTGTCTACCATGCATTCAATTGTGAAAGCAGAATAACATATATCATATTTTTATTACTTCTCCCAAGAAAATTAAATTTCGACATAAAATGACATTAAAGTTACCGACGATAATTATTTATAGTAAAATTACCAACAATACATTTTATCTGCAGTTGAAGACATACAATTCTGTTCAAAATATATTTAATTGAAATCATGTAATTGTGTTCAAAATATTTAGATTTCGGAATTAAATGACCCATAGAGGTATTGATATACCACTAAACAAAATCAACCAAACATTTTTTGGCGACATAAAGCAGAACAGGAATGGTTTACTTAAATACAGAATCACGAAAGAAAGATATAAGAATTCTAATCACTGAACGAATATAAAACTTTTAGGGTATTTTTTATTTACTTTTTTTTGTTCTTTTTTTTAATCATTTCACCCCAAGTAAGGCGAGAATGCCACTAATACTCATGATGTTATATGGAGTGAACCTGAGAGAAAAGACTGGGTACAGGTGGAACCGAATAAAGGATAAAAGATGAACGGGGTTCAAGAAGACAGAAGATGACGATTGACGTTGCATTTAATTTTTTGCAGATTGTAGTTTTCAAGGAAGAAATTTAAACGGAAGGGATTTCCACTGGCGGTAAAGGCGAGAAGATAAACTGTTGGAGTAGAAATGGCGGTTACGTTTAAGTATTTCAACAGTAAAAGGGTGGGACCACTTCTAAGTAATCCAGTCAACATAAATGTTTATATGCAGAATAGTGAAACAACAATAGATCTAGAAATTGATTGTATGTAATCTTTCCATTTCCTGTCAGCGGAAAACGTTAACTGGAAAAAGTGCAATGAAGTCACTTTTCTAGAGGTTAGCATCAGCCATACTGATGGAAGGCCGAAAGACTTCTCACGGGTGATTAAAAGAGAACAGCTTCGTTTTGGGGGTATTCAAATTTTTAAAAAATAAGGTAGCTTCAAATTACAGTAAAATCTCTGATAACAGGATTAAGAAGACCTTCGCATTATGAGGAATTGGATACAAAGTCCGGATATGAGGGGTTTTATTTAGATTAAAATAAAAGAACTGAAATCAGGTTTAACATTTATTTTCAATGTTTTATAGTAAACAAAATAAGCTAATGATGAGTGAAATATAACGGAATTGATTTTAAGGAAAAAGAAATAAATTATGTAATGTTAATGAAAATTCATTAAATTAAGTATGCCACGTATGCAAAACAAATAATGTTAACGAGGATTTTTTTTTTAATCGCTGTTGAATGATGATTCTTTCTCTTCTAATGTCATTCTCAACTTTTTTCCGCATTAGTTTTTGTTTTGTTCTTGAAATTTTTAAACGAAAGACTTTTTTTTAACTCTGCGCGCGTTATTGCAATTGTCTTAGCTGAATGTCGGCTTTCTTTCCATAAAACTGACAACCATTTCAAAAGCTTTTTCAATTTCACTTCAGGTTTCATCACAATTCTGCATCTCTTGCTCTCATGTGTCTCGTTTCATCCTTTCCTCTTATTCCCATCATCTTTTGCACCAAATACAAGCCATTAGGGTGAAATCATCAATTATCAAAGTAAATTTGAAATTTTAAATCCTTACATATCACCCAAATAGTTCAAATTCATCAAAATCATGTCGGATATGCGGGATTTTGAACAATCCCAATTTGGGAAACTAGAAAGCAAATCGTTACCTCATTTGAATGTTTTTTTTTTGAAGAACAATGGAGAATAGTTTCATAAGCAATGTTTATGAACTCAGCCATTAGTTAAAAGAACTTTCCAAAATGAAAAAATAAAATTTCCACCTTTGCGAAATTTCAAAGTTGTTCTTTTTCCTCTTATTCCCATCATCTTTTGCACCAATACAAGCCATTAAGGTGAAATAAGCATAAGCAATTATCCAAAGTAAAGTTCCTGAAAAATAGAAATTTCAAATCAGTTATATATCACCCAAATAGTTCAAATATACACATCGGGATATCGGGATTCCGGATATGAGGCACTCCGGATATGCGGGATTCCGGATATGAGGCACTTCGGATATGAGGGATTCCGGATATGAGGGATTCTACTGCATTACTATCGTGGTCAGAATAACGTCAATAATTATTTGAATACCTCACTTGACTTCACCAAAAAGTTCTATAAAAAGACAAAAATATTTTCCTTCCTCTTTCATGTTTTTTGCTCCAAGATGTAGCAAGGTAGATGAAGTCATCCCACCTGGGACACGTCTCTTTTCCCCGGTCGAGTGACGACTGAACTCTCATTGTTTACCATTGAAAATTGAATTACAAAAACTCTTTTCGAATTGATAGTACTTTATTCAGTTTACTCACATATCCTATTATTATCGTGGTCAATAATTATTTGAATACGTTAAGATAACAATAATAATAATAATAATTATTATTATTATTATTAAGAAAAGAGAGGTGTCCCAGAACAGTGTTTGACAATGTTGAAATATCGTTTAGCATTGCCAAACACCGTGATTTGTCTTTTCTTTTCCTAAATAGCTATTCTCTCTTAACTTTTGAAAAATATTGGAAGAGTTATGTCAGCCATTTTGTTTAATAATAATAATAATAATAATGATAATAATACAGAAGCGATGGCAAGATAAATCGCTTCATGGTCAATACTCTGCCCGTACCAAACAAGCTGACGTAGAAAAAAAAACCCGTACCCATCAGTGGCTACGTAGTGCAGGGTTGAAAGCGGAAACTGAAGGTTTTAACCTTGCTGCGCAGGACCAATGCTTGCTAACTAGGAATTATCAAGCACATATACTAAAATATTATGTCAGCCCAAAATGCAGATTCTGTGATAAATATCCAGAAACGATTGATCATCTTGTATCAGGTTGCACGATATTGGCACCCACTGAATATAAAACCCGGAATGACAGAGTGGGCCAATATCTGCACTGGAAAATCTGCAACTTCTATGGGAAGAAAACTGAAAGAAACTTGTATGAACACCACCCAGGCCCGGTTACGGAGATAGGACCTGTTACAATTCTATGGGACTACACAATACACACTGACAGAACAATCAAGGCCAACCGGCCATATATTGTTATTAAAGACCACAAACAAAAACGGTGCCTCCTTATTGATATGGCAGTCCCTGCTGACTGCAATGTATCTTTGAAGATATTCAAAAAGTTGTCAAAGTACAAGGACCTTGAAATAGAAATCTCGAAAATGTGGCATATGGGAACATCAACAATCCCTGTTGTAGTTGGAGTCCTAGGACTGGTTGGAAAAGATTGCAGTAGACTAATTGAAGGGATTCCTGGAAGTCCATGCCTCAAGGAGATACAAAAAATTGTTCTGACAAGTACAGCCCACACCTTACGAAGGGCTTTATCTATGTAATTTAATTTTTTTTTTTTTTTTGTCAGTGGAAAGTGTCATGACGCCATTTCTAACCTTAGGTCCCTGGGCGGGACTCGGAAAGAAATGTGTAAACGCCAGAAATCAAAGAAAATGATAATAATACCAATGATCATAAAATTAATGATAATGATAATAATAATGATAATAATAATGATGATAATAACAGTGATAATAATAATAATAATGACTATAATAATAAAAATGATAATAATAATGATGCCAATAATAATGATAATGATGATATTAATGATAATAATAATGATAATAATCATAATGATGATAATAATAATGAGGATAATAATAATAATAATAATAATGATAACAATAATAATGATAATAATAATAATAATGAGGATAATAATAATGACGATGATGATAATGATAATAATAATGGTGATGACGATAATAATAATACTTACTATTATTATTTATTTTGATCGTTACTGTTATTGTGTAGATGTCTTGAGTAACAGTGAAGATACTGCTTGTAAAATCACAACAAGGCCCCCCTCCCCAGACACATACTACTTATTGATGTCTGCTTGCTCTAGTTAATAAACCAGATTTTCGTAGCATTCGCAAAGTGTAATTTACACTAAGTCGGTCGACATATTCTCTAATCGTCAATAGGTTCGAGCTGAGTGCTCCAACCACTACCGGGATGATTTTAACGTTTTTCTCCAGCATTTTTCCCCGATCTGGTAATTTCAACCTTCAATTCAGTCTAGTTGCTGATCTTTTTTATCCGTTTTTTTTTTATTTATTGGGAGTCCGCAGATATGACCGAATCAATTACTTGGCATTCATATTCACTTGCGTTGAGGACGAATATAGGAAACGATATTTCTTTGTATTATTATTCTTCTTATTGTTTTTGTTGTTGTTTTTGGTGGTGGGGGGGGTGATGACGTCATCATTGTTATTTTCCGTCTTCCATTTCATCCCATCGTTATTATTATTGGGCATATCATGGAAAGGTTTTTTTTTTTCTACCAGGGAAAATGCTGCCTGTAAAGTCATAACAAGGATGGGAATTGAGCCGAGTGCTCTTATCACTACTGGTATGAAGTTAATATTCTTCTTCGACATTTTCTACAATCTGGCAATCTCAACCTTCAGGTCCGAATATTTGCTGGTCTTTTGTATTTGCTTTGCGGTTACATTTATAGTCAGCAACAATGGCCACATCAGTTGTTTGGCATTTGCTTTCAGTTGTGATGAGAACGACTATGTCTGGTCCTTGTTGTTTAATAACAAGATCTGTTTGAAATTCATAGTCCCAGACTATCTTTGGCACGCCTTCTCCTTCCATTAATTTCATGAGTTTGTGATCGTGCCATTTCTTGGACACTTATCACCATGTTTTTTGTCGCAAGAGCCAGTGAAAATTTAGGCGAACAATGTCATGCAGTATTTTGAACTCACTCCGTGCTAACAATTTACAGCCACAGATTACAATGTGACATTTTCTTGTTTCTCTCTACAAAGTCTACACATTGGGTCATCTATTGTGTGTTACACGTTGTTGGTGATGGGTTTCATATGTAAAGCTTCTTCCTCTGCTGCCATGATTACACTTTCACTCACTATATATCATTATCATTTGTGTATGTTATGTTTTCTGCTTTGTGTCTTGTAAAGCAGAGATACAAACTACTGGCCCTATAGGAGAATTGTTATTTAATTGATAGCATTTTTCTTAGTATATGGGATGTTCCTAGTAGGGCGATCTTCAGGAAAACCTGTATGGTACCCTTAGTAAAATGGTATTTATCAATCCACCCACGTGGATCGAATGTGGCACAAGGCCTTTTTAATGTGGGTATCTCTGAGCCCGCAAGGCCCAGCCAAAAATAAATAACCATCCAAACCCGTCGAGGCGGGCCAGTTCCGTCAACCTCCCCCAACGAAACCCTACCCTTCGGCGGAGCTTTGTCCGGGTTCCTCTCTGCAAGCAGAGAGTTCGACAGACACCCGACCCGGCAGCTCACAAAGCGCAGATACTACACTTTGATCCTAGCCACCGGGCCGAGTGGAGAGCTATGATACACTTATACTTAGTAAAATGTGTGAAATTCTCTTCTTTTTCTTCATAAAGGCTACACACTGGGTCATCTATATTGTGGTACATGTTGCTGGCTATGGCTTTCGTATGTAAAGGTACGGTGGATAGCGGCTCAGGTACGGAGAGCCGAGTTCGAATTTCATTACATTCACTTACGTGCTATGTTTTCTGCTTTGTGTCTTGTAAAGCAGAGATACAAACTACGGTCTTCTGGCCCTATAGGAGGATTGTTATTTAACTGATAGCACTTTTCTTAATATATGGGATGTTCCTAATAGGGTGATCTTCTGGGCAACTTGTATGTTGATGTTACCTGGGATACTTAGTAAATTATTATTATTATTTGTGTATGTTATGTTTCCTGCTTTGTATCCTGTAGAGCTGGATCTAAACTATGGTCCGTGGGCCCTATAGGAGAATTGTCATATATTTGATAGCACTTTTCTTAGTACAGTGTAACCCGGATATAAGAGACACGGATATAAGAGAAACCCGGATATAAGAGAGATTTTCTCTGGGCCCAAATTATAGCCTGTTTTAATGTATATAAAATAGACCAAACCCCGATATAAGAGAAACCCGGATATAAGAGACTTCTTCTCCGGTCCCGACAACTCTCTTATATCCGGGTTACACTGTAAATGGGATTTTCCTAGCAGGACAATCCTCCGGGTAACTTGTATGTTGATATTACCTGGGACACTTAGTAAATTATTATTAGTAGTAGTATTAGTAATATTATTATTATTTGTGCATGTTATGTTTCCTGCTTTGTATCCTGTACAGGCGGGTCCAAACTATGGTCCTTAGACCCTATAGGAGAATTGTCATTTAAATGATAGCCCCTCTCTTGCTATATGGGATGTTCCTAGTAGGGTGATCTTCTGGGTAACTTTGTATGTTGATGTTACCTGGGACACTTAGTAAATTATTATTATTATTATTATTTGTGTATGTCATGTTTCCTGTGTTGTATCCTCTAGAGCCGGATCTAAAACTATGGTCCTTAGGCCTTAGAGCAGAATTGTCATTTAATTGATAGCACTTTTCTTATTATCTGCGATGTTCCTAGTAGGGCGATCTTCTGGGCAACTTGTATGTTCTTGTTACATGGAGCACTTAGTAAAATTGTCCATTCCTTTTTCTCACGAGGCCCAGAGTTCCGATTACTATTGGTAGTGTCTCAGTCTTCATTCCCCAGATCCTGTTAATCTCAATGTCCAGGTCCTTGTATTTGAACAATTTCACGATAATTTTCATGGAGGTGTTTCATAGTACTGCTATGTCAATAAGCATACACTTCCTGAATTTCTTTTCTTTCATGATATAAGGTCTGTTGCTACTATTAGTAGTATAATTATGTTTCCTGCTTTGTATCCTGTAGAACCGGGCCCAAACTACGATCCTTATGCCCCATAGGAGAATTGTCGTTTAATTTATAGCACTTTTCTTAGTGTATGGGATGTTCCTAGAAGGGTGATCTTCTGGGCAACCTGTATGTTAAGGTTACTGGCTACACTCTTAGTAAAATGTGTGAAATTCTCTTCTTTTTCTTCATAAAGGCTACACACTGGGTCATCCATATTGTGGTACATGTTGCTGGCTATGGCTTTCGTATGTAAAGCCGCGGTGGATAGCGGCTCGGATTGAGGAATCGGAAAGCCGAGTTCGAATTCTACTACATTCGCTTACGTGCCAACACTCTTGAGAAAGGTATGAATCCTCTTCTTCTCCCACTATCTGTGGGTAAATATCAGGACAAACCGGGTTCTATATGGCAACTGGTCTATCACAAAAAGATATGACAACCTACCGCGGGAAAAAATCTGCCACGTCAGTCATGTATCACAAGATACATGATCGCCTAAGCGCGTATCATTCATGGCACCTAACTGACTGATGTAAACCTTGTTCCTGAACTGCTATGATTACATTTTCACTCACTCATTTCATATTATTATTATTATTATTATTATTATTAATGTAATCTATGTGTCCCGCTTTTTATCCTGTTAAGCCGGGTCAAACCTATGGTCCTTAGGCCCTATAGAAGAATTGTTATTTAATTGATAGCACTTTTCGTTCTATATGGGATGTTCCTAGTAGGGCGATCTTCTGAAATCGAAATCTCAAAAATATTGCATCAACAATTCCAGTTATAGTTGAAGCCTTCGGTTTAATTGGAAAAGGTTTCGATAGACGCATTGAAGGAATCACTGGTAACCCAAGCCTTAAAGAGATAAAAAAAATTTACTTACAAGTACTCTGTCATTCCGGGTTTTGTATTGGCACCCACCGAATATAAAACCCGACATGACAGGGTGGGCCAATATCTGCACTGGAAAATCTGCAACTTCTGCGGGAAGGAAACTGAAAGAAACTGGTATGAACACCACCCAGACCCGGTTACGGAGATAGGACCTGTTACAGTTCTATGGGACTACACAATACACACTGACAGAACAATGAAGGCCAACCGCCCAGATATTGTTATTAAAGAGCACAAACAAAAACAGTGCCTCCTTATTGATATGGCAGTCCCTGCTGACTGCAATGTATCATTGAAGATATTCAAAAAGCTATCAAAATACAAGGACCTTGAAATAGAAATCTCAAAAATGTGGCACATGGGAGCATCAACAATCCCTGTTGTAGTTGGAGCCCTAGGATTGGTTGGAAAAGATTCTAGTAGAATAATTGAAGGGATTCCTGGAAGTCCATACCTCAAAGAGGTACAAAAAATTGTTATGACAAGTACAGCCCACACTTTACGAAAGGCTTTATATACCTAATTTTTTTTTTTTTGTCAGTGGAAAGTGTCATGACGCCATTTCTAAACTTAGGTCCCTGGGCGGGACCCAGAAAGAAATGTGTAAACGCCAGAAATTAAAGGAAATAAAAATAAAAATAATATAATATTGTGTTAACCCAAAATGTAGATTCTGTGATAAATATCCAGAAACAGTTTAACATCTTGTATCAGGTTGTACGTTATTTGCAGCCACTGAATATAAAAACGGCATGACAAAATTGGCCATTATCTGCACTGGAAAATCTGCAACTTCTACGAGAAGAAAACTGAAAGAAACTGGTATGAACACCACCCAGACCCGGTTACGGAGATAGGACCTGTTACAATTTTATCAGACTACACAAGACACACAGGCAGAACAATCAACGCTAACCGCCCAGACATCGTTATTAGAGACCATAAACAAAAAAAAAGTGTCTCATTATTGATATGGCAGTCCATGCTGACTGCAATGTATCTTTGAAGATCTTCAAAAGGCTGTCAAAAAACAAGGACCTTGAAATAGAAATCTCAAAAATGTGGCACATGAGAACATCAACAATCCCTGTTGTCGTTGGAGTCCTCAGATAGGTTGGAAAAGATTCCAGTAGACTCATTGAAGGGATTCCTGGAAGTCCATGCCTCAAAGAAATACAAAAATTGTTCTCACGAGTACAGACCACACCTTACAAAGGGCTTTATCTATGTAAAATATGTGTGTGTGTTTTTTTAATTGGTCAGTGAAAAATGCCATGATGCCATTTCTGACCTTAGGTCTCTGGTCAAGACCCGAAAAGAAATCAAAAGGAAATAAAATAAATATAATAATAATAATGTCAGCACTATGAAATGAATTATTATTATTATTGTTATTATTATTATTATTATTATAAGCAAAAATACCTGACTGGCGTGTTCACGAATAAATCAGGACTTATGCTTCTAATTAGAATATCATAAGTCTTCTTATGAGTGCCGTGTACCTTCAAGACGTTGAAGGACATGACTCTCCACAACTTCTTGTCCTTTGTAGACCTTAGTAAATTTTGTCCTTTTGCTGCCTCTCTTAATACCTGTTCTGCCAACCATTCACACAGGCTCGTTAGGCAGGCTATGCGCTGATTTCCTGAGTCTCTCTTCCATTCAATATATCCCGCGAGTGTTATCTTTTCCAAACCTTCTTTCCTCATTATGTGCTCTAGAAACTTCAAATGTCTATATCTGATGCGACGTATATGTGTTCTGTATCTTGAATTAAATTGTCACCATCCGGTTCCAGAGCTAAGGATCAAAGTGTAGTAGCTGCCTTTGGGTGGACAAACTCCATTTTATCTTATAATTTTCTTTCCGTCTTCCGACAGAACACTCAAAATGAAATCATTAAGAGGTGCCTGGTCACAAGGATTCTAATCATAAGTCAACACTTTCCTCATTGCATCAAAGAGGAAGGGTCGGTGATATATCGGAGATTGGACAATTGTTACCTCTAGTCAATGCACACACGCCAGGCCTCCTCATATTAAACCGACTTCCTGCCACTGAAAACTGGCTTAAAACAAATTTTTGCTCTGTTTCTGCCTGGCTTTTAAAATTTGTTTTAAGCCAGTTTCATTTTATTTTTTTCGTATTAAACTAATGATAATGGCTCACCGCTCGTATCTGAGTAGGCCTGTCTGCATAGGACGGCTAGCCAATCCCTGTTACACACACCTACTCAGCCACATTTGTGTTTATTCCACACCCACAGAGTTCACCTGTGGTTTATACCGGATCTAAGTTACATTTTCTTAGAGAGAGCGCTTCATCTGGTGAGATTAACAGTTTGAACAAGGTCAGCACAGTCAAGCCCTCGGTCACGATGACTTGTGACTTAGTGCTAGCACAACTATCGTCTACCCAACTTCACACACAAGCCTTGGGTCAACCTGTGAGGTATAGTTTTCAGGCAATGTCTATAGTTGACTGCTCGTACCAAAGTATGCCTCTCTGCATAGGGCGGCTAGTCTATCCCTGTTGTTGTTCAGGTACACTTGTGTTTGTTGAACAGCCACAGAGCCCAAATGTAGTTTATATTGCAACTATGCTGAGCGGGGTTTAGTTACAGTTTTTGGGATAGAGCGCATTATATGGTCGGATGTACAGTCTGAACAAGGCCAGTATGCTCAAAGCCTCGGTC
>CAHIKZ030001193.1:860000-867500 GCA_903632075.3 Acanthosepion pharaonis
GGAGCAAATAACCGATGAGATTTGAGCTTACGGTTGCATCTAGCTATTTCAACAGTAAAAAAAATTGAGACCTAATTACCAATCTAGTAATACGTTTGAATTCACGCGATCGTGATACCAAAGAGAGAAGCTCATTAGAATAATTGCCATAGAAATATAAGGTGACCCAAAATAATGGGAACTTTTTAACAATCCAATAAAACAAAGAGTGGTGGAAGAAAAATATTTTATTCATAGTAATTGAAACCTTAAAACATGCCATTTAAGAAATTTCATCTTGAATTCTCTGTTTTAACTCATCCAGAGTTCTTGGTCGAGTTTTGTAAAAACAGTATCCCAGCTGAGATGTTGCAGCAGTCAATGAGGAATCTCAACAGCAGATTTCAAGAATGCATTCGTACAGGAAGACGCCATCTAAAGGGCATCATTTTTAAAAAATGAAAATTCCATCATTGTTTCTTAAATGGCATATTTTATGGTTTCAATTACTATGAATAAAATATTTTTCTTCCATCACTCTTGGTTTTATTGGATTGTTAAATAGTTCCCGTTTTTTGGGGTCACCCTGTATTAATAGGAACGACGGATGCTAGCCCGGACTGCGGTGATAAACTAACTGAAGCTGAGATGCCAGGTGAGGACCGATAACATTACAGACCTTTTTGTGGATTTTTTCCAGAATTTCGAGATATATAACCGGAGCACCAGCCCAGATACGGCAGTAATATTCAACCCTAGCCCTAATCTACGGACGAATGGTAGGTTTTTAAATGTACAAGACGGATTCAGGCCAAAAAAATGTCATGCATGACACAATGAGCCGATTTCCTTAGCAGCAGATCTAGCAGTTCATTCAATATAATCGTTCCACTTTATGTCAGCAGAAAAACGAAATGAAACTATGTATCCGACATCTAAAGCAAGTAAATTCTACAAAATCACATGTGTTAATTGATAAGAAAGTTGTTTATAAAACAATTTTAAACCCGATAGAATAATGAAACTGGTAGCAAAACGAAGTAAATATATTTTACTTCAAAATAACATGACTTGATTGATAAATAAGGTCTCCAATGAGAGACCGGAGAGCCGAGTTCGAAATCCATCCATTACATTCACTTACGTGCTAATACCCTTTGGAAAGGTATGAATCCTCTTCTTCTCCCCCCAACTATGGGTAAATAGCAGGACAGACTGGGTTATATAGCCTTGGATGGCACCTAGGCTAACGCAGAGAGAAATGGCAACCTACTGCGGGAAAAAAATCTGCCTTGTCAGTCATGTATCGAAAAATACATAATCGCCTAAGCGTGTATCACGCATGGCACATAACTGACTGAATGGATAGCGACTAGGATTGAGGAATCGGAGAGCCGAGTTCGAATTCCAGTCGAATCCATTACATTCACTTACGTGATAATACCCGTGGGAAAGGTATGAATCCTCTTTTTCTCCCTTCAGCTATGGGTAAATAGCAGGACAGACTGGGTTCTATAGCCTTGGATGGCAACTGATCTACCGCAGAAAGAAATGGAAACCTACTGCGGGAAAAAAAAATTTGCCTCGTCAGTCATGTATCGAAAGATACATGATCGCTTAAGCATGTATCACGCATGGAATATAACTGACTGAATTCAATTAAAAATTTTTCAGAACATATGCTTTAGGACGATTAAAAATTATATAAATTTATTTCTGTTCAAAATTGCGAGGCTGTGTGATAAGTAGGCTCTCCTGTTTTATGAAATAAACGTTGAACCAGATTGATTGGTTATTTATTTCTGTTTAGCACAGTGATTCCCACCAAATTTTGGTTTGGTTTGGTTTGTTTAACGGCATATCAACCTCAATGGGTCATTTAATGCCGACAACTTTTTTTTTCCTGGTAATATTTTTACTTTGTCAAAAATCTATTTCTGTTAATATTTTTCCTCAAAAATGTATACCTGGTAATATTATTTTTTCAAAAACGTATAGCTAGTAATATTATTATTTTCTTCTTTACAAAAACATATAGCTGACAACATTATTTTTTCAAAAACATATTATCAGAGGCCTTGCTGTTGGATGTAGTTTATAGTCTTACCCAGGACGCGGATGTAGTTTATCGTCTTACCCAGGACGCCGATTTTGGGCCATGCCCACTTTGGTATTTCTAAAATTCTGATGCCGCACTGTAATATTTAATTCTTACATATTCAAAATTTTACTGCATTTCACGTGAAGGAAGCTTAAAAAAGCCATTAACTTGGCCTCTAAACAATCCTCCAAAGACCATGGCGTCCATGAAAGAGAAAAATTTAAAAAAAAGCAAACAAAAAGACAGTTAAATATATATATATATATAGATTCAAAACATATAATAAAGAACTGAAAGGCAGAAATATAAAATATTTGAATGAAAGCTTATTTTGCAATATACTTTGATCATTTTAATCATGGAATAATAATGCAAAATGAAATTTAAGCTGATCACAAAATGACTGTTAGTGAGATCCTTGTGCGTCATGCCTGCTACAGATTTTATATGAGGCACCAAATTAGTCAGCTTAAGTCTCAAGTCTCTTCGTTTAGTAATATCCATTCGATTTCTTTTCTTCAATAACAAATTATTTACAGCACTAAAGCCACATTCACCTAAATATGAAGATGGAAACGGTAACAACAAATTTCTTACACTATTTACATTATTCGGACTATTGGCCTCATCTTTGTCGTCATATTTATTACAACGTTCCGGCCTTTCAGTATCTTTCTGAGATGAGGCATTATGTACATTATTTAAATTATTCGGACTATTGTCCTCATCTTTTTCTCCATATTTATTACAAAGTTTCGACCCTTTAATATCTGTCTATATTTCTGAGATGAGGTATTATGTACACTGTTTACATTATTCGGACTATTGTCCTCATCTTTGTCGCCATATCTATTACAACCTTTCGGCCGTTGTACGCTCCGGCCTTCTTCAGGTGGTTGGAATGTCAAACTGAACCCTCTATTTCGCTCACTGGGGCAGACTGTTCTAGTTCTACGTGCCATGTTTAATGGATGTCAGTTATCAGTTATCTCCTGTTAATTTCCCTCTGAAAGTTCTCCACTGCCAGAACCGGGTATTGAACTCACACTCTATGGGTCCTGTCACTGGATCTAACTAACGCCTTTATCCACTGTGCCATGTGTTCTTGAGGGCAAATTTCTTGTAACAGTCGTTGAATTTGTGTATTTAGTTACTGTCTCATCACTTCTACGCATGCCACACGAAAATATTACCATGCCCCCACACGTTAGGAATCATTAGTTTAGCGGCATATCAACATCTGTATGGGTTATTTAATACCGGAATCTAAATATTATGTTCCCAATTTTGTACCTTTAGGGTAAACATATTTTTTTTGTAAAGATGTAGTTTGTAGATAATGTATTATAGGTGTTATATGTTTTAGCATCAAGCTATTTATTTCAGGTTATGTTGACGATTTCAGCGTTTCCCCCCATGTTGGTTTCCTTGTATAGGTGCTAGGGCTAGACATGACTAGTCGATTGATAGGATCCAATCCTATAAAACAGGTTTTAGAACTGACAGAATGATGAAACTGATATCAAAACGAACTAAATTTATCTCTCTGGAAATAAATATATATATATATATATATATATATATATATATATATATATATATATATATATATATATATATGCGTGCCAAATTATTATCGAGATAACTTTTTTATAATATTTCAAAAAACCGTCCAACCAATTCACACAAAATGTTCACACAATATTGGCAACACTGGCCTGCGCAATGTAAACAAACTGGCGCCATATTTGTTATCAGTACGGTGATTTGAGCGTGCCAAATTATTAGAAATAATTTATATATATAATAACATATATATATATATATATATATATATATATATATATATATATATATATTTATGTGTGTGTGTGTGAAAATATATAGAAAATAGGAAGGAACTGGTTAGGTAAATAATCCAAAGTCCCTTAGTATTTTAGCTATTATTTTTAAAAAATAGTGCTCGATACAAAAAGTAAGCATAAATATAATTATTTATTTAAAAATATGATTCATATTTTGGAATCATATTTTAAATAAATAATATATATATATATATATATATATATATATATATATATATATATATATATATACAGATTGAATATCCTTTATCCAAAAACATGTCAAGTCCGAAAACCTCCAAAATCCGAACATTTTTCAGGTGCTGGCATGACTTGCGACAAATGGAAAATTTCAGAAAGCACTGGGAAGGTTCCTAGGTGATGTGCAGCTGTTGTAAGTGAACTCATCAGTCTTTGGCCGGGTTGCCCAGCTCAGCTACGTCGCCTCCGTTGGCGTCTGTTCTTTTTTTTTTTTTTTGCGATAGTCACAGCAACACCTTCGTTCGTGAAGTATTTACCAGGTTCTTCGTGTTCAGTAAAGATATTCAAAATGTCAAAATGTCCTGCACACACACATACACACACACACAAGCACACACACATATGTATATATATATATATATATATATATATATATTGATAGATGTTTCATTAAATAATATAGACAAGTGTTGTCTATTAATTTTATATAAATTCTTTTCATAACGTCTGTTAAGCTTAATAACATTATCATTAAACGAAGAAAGAAAATCACAATATTGCTACATATTTTTGGCTTACATAAGCCATTATCAAAGATGACAATTACAATACAATATATTAAGCAATACACGGACAAGACGGTGACGATAGTCTGTTTCTGTTTACATGGATGATTTCCAAGCAACGACAAACTCGTGCATATAAGACGCTGGAAGCGAAAATCACACCGCAGCTCATGATGTCACACATGACCACGTCAGAGTGAAAACGATAAGTATTAAGTATGGGAAGCCGTTGGTGTAAACCAATGGCTTCTGGCACCAATTATAGGCATTTAAGAATATTTGTGGAGATTTCGTAGTTTATTTTGTTCAGGTTAGGTTTCAACTGTATTATATATATAGCTTTAAGAATTTTTAGTTTTTGTTTATTGTTTTCATGTTTAAGTATAGTTGTGTTCTCAACAAGTATTTTCCGGAATTGTGTATGCGGTCAGGCATATTGTTTTAAATATGTGTGTGTGTATGTATTTGTAAGTAGTGATCATGTCTTTTTGTACACGTACAGAAAGCACAAAACATTATTTTTACGTGAAATTTTAATTTCACCACTTAAAAATCCGAGTGATCATAATATGACTAGAGTCATGTAATGATATTGTACCCCCTTACTTCTTCAAAAATACGACCAGAATTCATATTTATGGAATATTGCAATATTTTGTCAAAGTGTTAACACCTTCAACAAAATATTGCAATAAGACTCATTTGTCAAATATTTAACAACGTGATAAGGGAATTTCTACGGGTATCATTTTGTCATAGAAGTCGCTATGAGCTTTATTTGAAGTATTAAGATTCATCAGAAAATTCAAATAGGAAGAAATTTTCCGCGGTCTTCAAGTTATTTTCTAGCAATAAATGCAGCAAATAAATGTAAGTCATATCAGGCTACTTGAGTAGACATTTATATATTAACATCCATATATATATATATATATATATATATAGATATATATATATATCATATAATTTAATAATTATTGGTTAGAATAAATTCTTTTTTTAATTTTACCCGTATTTTAACGATCTGAATAGCTATTATAACATGATTTCGTTGTTAGGCTTTTTGAATTTTCCTCTACTTGTATTTTGATTGTTCATTCTAGCTTTTGGAACAACGTTTTCCCCTTGTGAAAGATCGTTAACTAATTTGAAACTTTTAAAACCATTTGTTTTGCATTCAACATCATCACTTGATAAGACGTGGGTGTTGAAACAAAATGGCTATTTTTGTAGTGATTTTATAACATGTTTATGTTATAAATTTTCTAAATTTTATATATATATATATATATATATATATATATATATATATATATGTGTGTGTGTGTGTGTGTGTGTGTGTGTGTGAAAATATATAGAAAATAGGAAGGAACTGGTTAGGTAAATAATCCAAAGTTCCTTAGTATTTTAGTTATTATTTTTTAAAAAAATAGTGCTCGATACAAAAGTAGAGCATAAATCTAATTATTTATTTAAAAATATGATTCCAACTCGCGCCATAAGAGGTCTCATGTTTCAAAACAATAGCCGAAAACTTCAATATAATTATTTCAATTAAATTGAGTTAAAGTAAGCTCTGTTCCATCTTCAAGCGAAATTTTCGGAATAACGTATTTCTGAAATTTACGTGTTTTAATAATTGAAATCAAAAGTTCCATGGTAACAGCTAGGGCGAATTGTTTAAATTGGGTAGGCGTGTGTTGGGTGTTAATAATAAGTATCAGTACAGAGTTACTTACATAGATATATATATATATATATATGTGTGTGCGTGTGCATGTGTGTGTGTGTGTGTGTGTGTATATATATATACACACACACACACACACACACACACACATATATATATATATATATATATATATATATATATATATATATGTATATTATGAAATTGATTAAGTCTGACAATTATTTAACATCTTTTCTGTTATTTGAATTGATACAACTTATTTAAGTTAATTCTCTGTTTTTTTTTTTTTTAAATAAACAACATTAATTACATTTTCCGATGTGAATTTTCGAGAAAATTCGCTGAAAATATGCGCTTCTTAATCTTAAAGGAACTTAATCTTAAATGAACTTAATCTTACTCTTAAATGAACTTAATCTAAAATGAACTTAATCTTAAATGGAATTAATCTTAAGTGGCCTTAACCATAATCTTAGTACTAACTGAACTTAAGTTTAAACTTAAATGAATTTAATCTTAATCTTAAATGGACTTAATTTTGATCTCAAATGGACTTAATCTTAGTCTTAAATGGACTTAATCTTTAATCTAAAATGAACTTATTCTTAATCTTAAATGGAATTAATCTTGATCTTAAATAAACTTAATCTAAATTTTAATCTTAAATGGACCAAATCATAATCATAATATTAATTGGACTTAATCTTAATCTTAAATGGACTTAATCTTTATTTAAAATGAGCATTTAATTTCAAGTAGACTGGATCTTAATGTTAAATGGACTTAATCTTAAATGGACTTATCTTAATTCTAATCTTAAATGTACTTAAACTTAATCTTAAATGGACTTAATCTTAATCTTAAAGGGATTTAATCTTACTTTTAATCTTAAATCTTGATCTTCATCTCAAATGAACTTAATCTATTTCATAATATGTTGTCATTGTTTACGTTAAGATATGATTGATTGAGTAGAAATAATCGGTCAAGATAAATCGTCGAAGGTGTGTTGCTAATAAACAATAATTCGGGCTTTGCAACCAGACACTTCTTTCTGGCTGAATGGTAAACAGCACGTCAAATCAAATGGTTCTCCATAAGGATGACACAATCGAT
>CAHIKZ030001193.1:872500-935000 GCA_903632075.3 Acanthosepion pharaonis
TGCGTCTGCTCGGTCTCACGCTGACTGCTGACCTGAGATGGAACAAATACATTGAGTCAATTGCTTCTTCCACCGCGAGGAAAGTTGGCTCTCTGTGCCGCGCCAGGAAATTTTTCTCCCCTGAATCGATACTTCAAATATACAAAACAACCATTCGCCCTTGCATGGAGTATTGCTGCCATATATGGGCTGGAGCACCTTCTGCTTACCTCGGAATTCTTGACAAGATCCAGAGAAGGATATGTAATCTAATTGGCCCTGATCTAGCGTCTTGTTTGCAGTCACTCTCTCACAGACGCGCCGTCGCCTCTCTCTGTCTTTTTCTACAAATACTTCCATGGCAACTGCTCTGATGAGCTGCTCTCTCTGGTTCCCAGACTCCATGAATTCAAAGCGCCCTACGAGGCTGGCATCCGCTCTCACCCTTACATCGTAGAAACCTTCAAATGTAGCCGTCTCTTCTACTCCAATAGCTTCATACCTCGCACACCTCTCGCCAGTGGAACACCCTCCCCAATTACTGTTTCCTGAAAGCTATAATCTCCAACTATTCAAATGTAATGTCAATCGACATCTCCAATTACCTTGATCTACCCACTATCCTTCTCCTCTTCCTTTCTCCTATCACTCTTATCTGCTCTCGCTCCAAATCTTCCGCAACCCCCTGCATCCTAGTGGCTTCACGCCTTGCTTGGGGCACAATGCTTAAAAAAAAAAGTTCACTGAGGGTCTAGATAAATTTAAATCTACTTTGGTGACAACGTTTCATTCCTTTGGTTTAAAAGTATATTTGTATTTTCAAATGTAATAATTCTAATTTTCTCTTATAGGTATAGACCGCATCTACCTCTAAAATTTCTAGGAGTGTGAGCAAAACCTAAGATTTTCCAGTCAATCTGAGGGTTCAGTTCTTTCTCCCTCAATTCGCAAAATTTTTTGGCAAGTGTAGTTTGGAATTTCAATTTTGGCTAGCAAAATGTGTGCCGATGCTTATATAGTTGTTCTTTCTATTCACCCGGGGAAATTCCATTATAAATATTGTTGTTGTTCTTGTTCTGTTTGGGGTAAATGGTTGCCTGGTAAATCATATTATAGGCTCTGCATTTTCCTTCCACTGGACAGAATTCACTATTTCTACAATTACATGGGGTATCTATACTAGGTAAATTGTTGATACAATAGAATTTATTAAGAGTAACTTTATTGTGGGAATCAATAATTTTATACATACTATTTGTACAGGAATAACTTATTTTAATAGTTTTTCTATTGAAGATTTACTTAGAGGGTGGTTATTTTTTTAAAATGTTTATTTATAAGTTTTAAGTTCACTTGTCCGATGTTCTTAAAACTTATAAATAGACATTTAAAAAATAACCAAAGCACAGGAAATTGTGGAGAACCACAATCGCCATGGTTCTCAAGGCACACAGCACAAAGAAGAAGAAGAAGAAGAAGAAGAAGAAAAGAAGAAGAAGAAGAAGAAAAAAAATTAATGTTAATCCATTTTTATTAATATTAAAAATATTAATAGCACTTCTATAGAAAATTACTTTTCACTATTGGACAGGTATTCGGTTAGTTAATCAAAATTTATTTACTATTTATTAGTTGTTATTATGACTGAATAGCAACGCAGCGATGGACGTGTCATAAAATATAAACTAATATAAACATTACCTTCCTTCTTGCGTATAAAATGCCTTGAGTATAAGACGACTCCGTGTTTGTGAAGCTATAACCAGAGAATAAATTACATCCTTCCGTATAATACGACCCCGCAGTACAACAATCTTTATTTAATTTCTTTTTGAAAAGTTGTTCCATATTATTCATTAAAATCTCATAATGTCTAGCATATATTTCAATAAAATATTTAATAATATCCAGTTACGTGCCATGTGTGATACACGCTTAGGCGATCGTGTATCTTTCGATCTGACGACGCAGATTTTTTTTTCCCGCAATATGTTGCCATTTTTTCGGCAGTAGACCAGTTGCTATCCAAGGCTTTAGAAACCGGTCTGTCCTTCTATATACCCATAGTTTAAGTGGGGGAGAAGAGGATTCTTACCTTTCACAAGGGTGTTAGCACGTAACTGAATGTAATGGATTTGACTGGAATTCGAACGTAGCTGTCCGATCCCTCAATCCGTGTCTCCTCATATATATATATATATATATATATATATATATATATATATATATATATATATATATATATTCTTATAAAATTAGATTGTGTGTGATTGTGTGTGTGTGTGTGTGTGTGTCTGTACGTTTTATATCGGATCGGATTTCCTACATTTTCAACCGATTTCAACAAAACTTCACAGGACTACGTAAAATTACCTTGCGGTGATTCTGACAGCGCCAAAAATTGGAAAAACACAACTGTTTTTGCATGAAATCAATTTGAAAGCACGATTAAGAGGCATCGCTGTCACGTGAATGAAAGGGGGACAACTCATATCGAGTTATACTTACGAATAGTCTTCTATTCATCACAAGAAATAATTAAATAAAATTCTCACTTCAAATTTTAAAAAACTTACCGTTGCGTCTTTGCATGTTCCGAGATCGTACACAACCGTCAATAATAGCAGATATTAAAAAAACATCTTTCGGTCGACAATTATTTCGTCTTCAAGTTTTTGATTTTATAAGAAAAAAAAAACACATGCCTGATGATGGATAGAAGACTATTCGTAAGTACTAGCATTTTAAGAACACATAAACTGGAAACAACAGACATCAATTTTATAGACGAGGATCACTTCACTCTATGGATTAACAGTATTTTAATGCATACATTATACTACTAACGATGGATGCCGCCAATAATCGCATTAACATTTCTGATTGATTCTATGTGTGATTATTTCTTTGTATCTATCTATCTATCTATCTATCTATCTATCTATATTGTTGAATATAACAGACAATGAATGTCTATTATGTTTGATCATAAGCCGTTTTAAACTGCGTATATTTGCTTTAATTTCGCGTGAAATTAAAAAACAATTGTCCATCATTTGGATATTTTTTATTATGCTGTTCCTTGATCTAAGCTTTCGACTCACATGAGCCATCTTCAGAGTGGTTATATGGATATTTAAACAAAGACATTCACCATCAAAGATGATAACCTGTTATGTTGACATAGAAGATTGCTATGCGCCGATAACGGTCGCGGAATAGCAGACGCAGGTCGTAAGTTCAAGATGCGTTTCTATGACGTCGTACCACGTGAGAGACCGGAATATTAACAACGGAACCATATATTTAGATGCAATGTAATGTGTTGTAATTAGTTTGAAATGTAATTTTGTTCAAAATGGATTCTTACTGGAATGGAGAGCTTTACACCCCAGAATAAAAACTACATTCCTTACCATTCATAGCTAAAGCCCACTATGCTACGCCCATTGTAGCAAGCCACCCCCATTTTCTTTGTATTCCTTTGATGATATGTAAATATCAATCGGGAAGCTTCTACCCAAGAAACGCTGTCGCGTAGAAGCGACTCCCAAGTGGATGCTTCCTCGATCACTACACTCTTAACCGGTTCAAATCAAGTTAACCGTTATCTTCTCTCTCTCTCTCTATATATATATACGCATAAACTGTGCCTCTTACTCTGTAACCCTCTAACTCGAGTGGCCCTCGGGCCTTGTACAGAGTGACCATCAATGTATTATATATATATATATATATATATATGTGTATTTAGGTAGCAATGCTTCTTTCATGCACATTTCATTGAATACGTCAGAGAAGGTGCTTTGATTTAATTTTTATACAATTTCTCATGCGATCTAATAATTTTTTTCTTTTCGGGTGATAAATTATATAAAAACTGTCCGAATGTTCTTTTTATCCGAGCGCTTTCGGCTATACATTTAGCCATTTTCAAGGATTAAATATTTTAAATGTTAAATAAGAAATAGTTTGTTGTATGTATGTTTTATAAAATGTTTTCATTTGTCAAAACACAGTCAAGTTGTGAATCCTCTTCTCCTCCCTCCAGTTATGGGAAAATAGCAGGACAGACTGGGTTCTATAGCCTTGGATGGCAACTGATCTAGGAGAAGAAAAAACCTGGAGTGGAGCCCCTAAGGCGGATCGACGGACTTTTTGCAACCTTCCGGCAACTCCTTCCGCTGCGCTGGTACCAAACTGTATTGGTTTATCCTCTACTTTGGACTCTGTTAGCAAGGCCGAGAGGGGGAACTAGACGTCAGGGCAGCTCTAGATCTCCATATATCACGCTACTCCATCGTCACTCGAGACGGACAGATACCGACGACGCCAATATATATATATATATATATATATATATATATATATATATATATATATATATATACACACACACACACACACACACACATATATATATATATATATATATATATATATATATATATATATGGAGACAAAAAGGAGAGAAAGGTCAACACCAATAGGCAACATTCTGTTTGATGCTTCAGCGCAATCTTCAGGCCATGTGTGTTGTCTTTTTGATCGACTATTTATATATTGTTATGGGACCTTACCCATAATACCATAATGAACTATTCCATACGTAATAAATACTGCGCCTCAAGAGGAAGCAGGGAGTTCAGTCTGAAGTCTGGAGTGAGGTCCGTCAGGAGTCTGTCAGTCAGTCAGTCAGAGCGAGCGAGTCAGTCAGTCGAGTCAGAGGCATTCCGAAACAGAGTCGCGTTCAGACAATTACTGCAAGACATTGGAATAGTGATACTGGTCGAGACTACATTGTTCTCTCTACTAAACCTGATTGTTCATACTAACACTTCTACTTCTGTGTATATATTCCTGTTTGTAAGATATCTGTGTTATTCCATACCTGTGTTCGAGTTCTTCTTTATTGGTTCTACCTTGGACGATCACCGTGGTACAAGGAGCTTTGGACCATAACAATATGCTGGTCATATTGTTTTATTCTGATGTTTATGGTGTGGGCGGTAATTGGTATGTTTCAAATTATTGTAGATACGTTTATTTATCACTCTTTTATAGTGTTGTTCGTTAACCTTAAAAATGAATGCCCCATTGACCAGTATATATAAATAGTTGCGGCAAAACACATTGCCTGAAGATTGCGTTCAAGCACATGACAGACTATCGTCTCTCGTTGTTAATAAAGGGGTTAATATATAATAAATATATATATATATATAGATAAGACACAATGATAAGATGTTGTATTCCTTTCAATCAGGGGAAATATTTATTTTTCTGAATTTAATTAAACAATTCCGAAATGCTTTTTTGCCGTTCAATGCTTAATTTAGGTGCTTGGCTACACATATATAGATAAACGTGTAGGTGCGCAAAGTAACTTACACATGCACGCATAAACTTACATCCACATACAAGCTTACACACAAAAGCACACACATATGCATGCAGGCACACACGAACATACACAAATATATATTTCATTTTCATTACCATTGAAGATTTAAAAAAATCTTGCTAAATATTCAATAATTATCTATCTATCTTAAATATATCAATATATCTCTATCTATCTATCTATCTTCATGCTTGTTCACATCTATCTATCACCGTCTCTCTATCTCTATGCTTGTTCATATCTATCTATCTATCTATCTATCTATCTATCTATCTATCTATCTATCTATCTGTATATATATATATATATATATATATATATATATATACAGATAGATAGATAGATAGATCTTCATGCTTGTTCACATCTATCACCGTCTCTCTATCTCTATGCTTGTTCACATCTATCTATCTATCTATCTATCTATCTATCTATCTATCTATCTATCTATCTATCTATGTCTGTGTGTGTGAGTGTACATTATTCTACTCATCTCTTTCTTTCTCTTCGCTCAGGTAGATATCTTTATCGTTGTCACTATGTCAATATATCTGGTCACTTCTAGCTTACAATATATATATATATATAGGTGTATATCACTATGCATCACTTTATATGTGCTTTTATATATATATATATATATATATATATATATATATATATATATATATATATATATATATATGTACGTATAGTGTAATTTGATCTCCGCATATGGAAGTTCTTCGTGCATGTTTTTGTTGTCTATGATGTTACCACTGAGTACATTGAATTATACAATGTTTATTCAGCCACCTCCATTAACGAACAGCCTCTTCCTAAACCCCAAACATTACTGACTTTTATTACTGTGATTTAACCCCTGAGTATAATCAACATAGGATCTGACACAGTCTGTCATCGGAGATCTTCATTTTAGATGTCTTTTTTAAATTAAGCGCTCCTCCACCCGAAGAAAACATCGGGTCTTATGGGTGGAGGGTGGTGTGAAATTGCTAAAAGTTCCAGCTACATACACCCTGTCACATTTTGGTAGTTTTAGCAAAAGGTTTTCGGCTATTAACTATTTTCATTAATGCAATCGCTTAATAGTAATAACGAATATTGTACAAAGCCGGAGTGTTGGGATAAAATGCAACAATAATAAGATGGAATAAAACTAGTAATCAAATAATAGTAATAATGAAGAGTGTATAGAGCCAGACTGTTGGGATAAAAAAGCAACAATAATAAGATGAAATAAAACTAGTAATAAAATAATAGTAAAAATGAAAGTGTATGTATAGAGCCAGACTGTTGGGATAAAAAGCAACAATAATAAGATGGAATAAAATAGTAATAAAATAAAACTAAAAAATAATAAAATAATTGGGATAATAATAATAAGATGGAAAACTAGTAATAAAATAATTGTAATAATGAAGGCCAGAGCCAGAGTGTTGGGATAAAAAGCAACAATAATAAGATGGAATAAAACTAGTAATAAAATAATAGTAATAATGAAAAGTGTATAGAGCCAGAGTGTTGGGATAAAAGCAACAATAATAAGATGAAATAAAACTAGTAATCAAATAATAGTAATAATGAAGAGTGTATAGAGCCAGAGTGTTGGGATAAAAAGCAACAATAATAAGATGGAATAAAACTAGTAATAAAATAATTGTAATAATGAAGAGTGTATAGAGCCAGAGGATTGGTATAAAAAGCAACAATAATAAGATGGAATAAAACTAGTAATAAAATAATTGTAATAATGAAGAGTGTATAGAGCCAGGGTGTTGGGATAAAAAGCAACAATAATAAGATGGAATAAAACTAGTAATAAAATAATAGTAATAATGAAGAGTGTATAGAGCCAAAATGTTTGGATTAAATGCTACAATAATAATAAGTTGGAATGAAATTAGTAATAAAATATTAGTAATAATGAAGAGTGTGTTGAAACACATTCTAGTTTAACTAATCCTCTGGCCCCTTCATGATTAAACACTTTGTTTTTTAATTGCATCCATAGTTATTACTGTTTATTTTATACGAAAGGTTGATTAAGGACAGCCTGAAAAGAATTGGCAACATGGAGTCTCCTTGAAATATTCCTCACAGGATATACAAACAATTTGAAGTTTGCAGTACATTTGGTGTGATTATAATATAATTTGCTTTTCCAAAATCCTATGCTCTATTTAAGAAAATTCACTATAACCGAGGAGACTTTGTACATTTCCAATGTCTTCAGGATCTGAAAGTGTGGCACACAATCAAAGATTTTACGGTAATCTATCCAACGTGTGCTGAGATTTCTATCTTTTTCTGCAATTTTCCAGGGTCATTTTATTTATTAATAGTTGAACTTTGCAACCATATGAACCTCTCGACATCATTCTTTTTCCAGGGAAAGAATGCTGTTTTCATCGAGAGAAGATTAAGTACAGTTCGTCAGAACAGATGTGATCAATTTATATGTGGTGGGCAGACATGTTATTGGCCTATAATTTTTTGGATCATCTGTTTCACCCGTTTTTGGTAGGAGATATTTAATACCTTCAGTGATCCATTCTGGGACTTCATTGGCTGAAAAGGTAACGTGGATTATTCCACAAGTTCATGCGAAAGGGTGAGGGTTAATGACAGACAGAACAGAAGAGGCAGCAGGGAGTCTCTTTAAAAGATTACTCGTTGGATATTCAAATAATAGGAAGTATCAGTACCTTTGGTGTAATTTAGGTATAATATGATTTTTCACAGTTTCATGGTATATTTATTATCACTGAGGAGATTTCGTACATTTCCAAAGGATCCAAGAGTGCGCTAAACTATCAAACGCTTTACGGTAATCCATCTAAGCTCTCCTGAGACTTTTAATTTTCCAGGTTCATTTTATTCATTAGTAGTTGGTCTTTTCATGTATAAGAAACTCTTCGACATCTGTTGTAGGGGAAGAATATTGTTTTCACCGAGAAAAGAGTTCGTCCGGACAGACGTGATCAATTTATATGTGGTGGGCAGACATGTTATTGGCCTATAGTTTTTTTGGATTATCTGTTTCACCGTTTTTGGTAGGAGATATGTAATAAGTTAAGTGATCCATTCTGGAATTGCATTAGGGTTATTAATTAGCATTGTTAAAGTTTGCGCAAGAGACTTATGGATTGATGACAGATGATAGAGCCAAAAGTTGGGTACCTTGTCAGTTCCTGGGGATTTTCATTTTTGCGGATTCTTTTAGAGCTTGCCTATCATTATTCTTGGTTATATTTTTCCATTCTTGCACAGGTTTATCCTTGATTCTTTCTTGTTCTCGTTTGACCCACGCTGCATTGGGGTTATATTCCTTTGGGTGCTCCAAATATTTTCCCAAAAGTTTTGCATTTTTTCAATAGATGGTGTCTTTTTGACTTCTGTAACTGCATTTCCAATTTCCCTGTAAAACTTCTTGAGGTCCGTTTCGAATATTCTATTTTGTTGATAAAAGCTGCAACACTTTTCATATCGTTTTTTTTCTGTGCGACTTTAATTGCAGTTTTTGCTTTAAGTATTTCCTTGATTGGTAAAATTTCATTTACGGAATACATTTTATATTTATACTTGATCTTCTTGCTTTTCCGTGTTGAAACATTTGAATTTTCTTGAAAGCTCATCTAGTATCATCAACTTATATCTGATTTCCTCAAATTCTCATTTAATTTTGCCTTCCAAGTAGGCTCATTTTGTCTGTTGTTTAACCTTTTATTTTCTTTATATTAAGTTTTTTCAGTAGCTGCCTAACTGTTGCATATATGACATCATTGACTTCTGTGATGTTTTCTAGTAGTCTGTTCATTTACAATGTTTGCAATATAGCATTTTATGTTTGTACAAGATGTTTAATGGACTTTGTTATATTGATTTTTGGAAGCCGGTCTCTTTCTGACGTTGTGTGTGCATTTCTTTGTTGATTATTTGAATGATGTTGTGTTACACTTCAGTGATTTCACCCCTGTTGTTTTAAAAGGAAATCTGCTCCAATGTCGTTTGATTCATCTTCATCAGTAACAGAATCTGAATCAGTGCAATTGTTTATATCGTAGCAAGATACTTCCGTTTTATTTCCTGAGAGATCATTCTTTTTTATATCATTTATTTTACTTTGTATCCTCTGTCATATTATCTACTTCCATTTTTGATTCATTTTGCTGATTCCTTGTAAAACTTCTTGAGGTCCGTTTCGAATATCCTATTTTGTTGATAAAAGCTACAACACTTTTCGTATCGTATTGTTCTGTGCGCCTTTAATTACAGTTTCAGTTTTAAGTATTTCCTTGATTGGTAAAATTTAATTTACGGAATTCATTTTATATTTCTACTTGATCTTCTTGCTTTTCAGTGTTGAAACATTTGAATTTTCTTGAAATCTCATCAAGTATCGATAACACGCACAGCCTCAATTTCTCTCTTTAATTTTACCTTCCAAATGATCTCTTTTTGTCTGGTATTTATTCTTTTACCTGTCTTGATATTAAGATTTTTAGTAGCTGCCAAAGCTGTTGCATACATGACATTATTGACTTCTGTGATGTTTTCAAGAGGTCTGTCCATAAACAATGTCTACAAATCAACGTTATACACAAGATGTTTATTGGACTTTGTCATATGGATTTTTGGAAGCGGGTCTCTTTCTGACATTTGTGTGCGACTTACTTTGCTTATAATCTGAATGATGTGGGGTTACACTTCAGTCATTTCTCCTCTCTTGTTTTAAAAGGAAATCTACTCTAATGTCGTTTGATTCAATTTCACCAGTAACAGAATCTGAATCAGTGCAATTGTTTATATCATAGCAAGATACCTCCGTTTTATTTCCTGAGAGATCATTCTTTTTTTTATCTCATTTATTTTACTTTGTATCCTCTGTTATATTATCTACTTCCATTCTGGCTTCATTTTGCTGATTGCTTGTAAAACTTCTTGAGATCCGTTGGAATACCTTATTTTGTTAATAGAAAATACAACACTTTTCGTATCGTCTTGTTCTGTGCACCGTTAATTGCAGTTTCTGACGTTGTATGTTCTTTACTTTGCTGATAATTTGAATATGATTTTTTTTGCTTCAGTGATGCCAAATCCTAATCATTTAATAAAAACAAAGCAAACGAAAGGGAAACGTGAAGAGTATAAACAAGTCATGGAATCATTTTTCACTGCACTCGAAAATATCGTCCTGGGTAAGACATTAAACAAAATCCGCGTCCTGGGTAAGACGATAAACAACGTCCGGCAGCAAGTTTTGAGGAGCTTGGAACCACCTCTTAATTACTGGTTTTCCCAGGTCTACCTTGACTCAGGGTGGTAGCACCTGTTTTTTTTTATCAAAATTTACCAGCAATACAATTTTGAAGGAAATATATTACCAGAAACAAATTTTTTGCCAAAACAAAATATTAACAGCAATAAAAAAAAATTTTGTCGGCATCAAATAAAAAATCGAGGTTGATATGCCGCAAAATAAAATAAACCAAACCAATCTAAACCAAAGAATACATATTCTATTCATACGAATCTATCCTAAAAATGTTGTCGTCATTAAATAACCCATTGAAGTTGATATGCCGTAAAACAAAATAAACCAAACCAATCTAAACCAAAGAATACATATTCTATTCATACGAATCTATCCTAAAAATATTGTCGACATTAAATAACCCATTGAGGTTTATATGCCGTAAAACAAAATACACCAAACCAATCTAAACCAAAGAATACATATTCTATTCATACGAATCTATCCTAAAAATATTGTCGACATTAAATAACCCATTTAGGTTTATATGCCGTAAAACAAAATAAACCAAACCAATCTAAACCAAAGAATACATATTCTATTCATACGAATCTATCCTAAAAATGTTGTCGTCATTAAATAACCCATTGAGGTTTATATGCCGTAAAACAAAATAAACCAAACCAATCTAAACCAAAGAATACATATTCTATTCATACGAATCTATCCTAAAAATATTGTCGACATTAAATAACCCATTGAGGTTTATATGCCGTAAAACAAAATACACCAAACCAATCTAAACCAAAGAATACATATTCTATTCGAATCTATCCTAAAAATATTATCCTAAATAAAAATGTAAAACAAAATAAACCAAACCAATTAAACCAAAGTCGTCTATTAAAAATGTTGTCGTCATTAAATAACCCATTGAGGTTTATATGCCGTAAAACAAAATAAACCAAACCAATCTAAACCAAAGAATACATATTCTATTCATACGAATCTATCCTAAAAATATTGTCGACATTAAATAACCCATTGAGGTTGATATACTGTAAAACAAAATAAACCAAACCAAACCAAATCTCGAAAATCTACAAAAGAACATAACGAATCAGACATACCAAATATGGAGAGATATCGTAGGAACTAAAAAAGACCCTATCTCGACCAAAAGGAAGAGGCATTGATATAACCATCGCTCCTCTAGCTATGGATTAAATAGCAGAGCATACAGTGATCACTTATCTTAGGTGGTGATCAGTCTCAGAGAAAGAAAACATTAAATTCGAAACCTTGAAGAAGACGACAGACAACCGCTCCACCATCTTTTTTCCGGGAAGGAATAGCGATTTGCAAATAAAAAAAGGAATCTGTGGGGAGCCATGATCTTGAAGTTGCATGACATTGAATACAAATATCTGAATGTAGGTCGTCTTTCTTAAAGAACCAAGAAAAACATTAAATTTAAATTTGTTGAACAAAAATTTCATTTATTTACACTAAATTTACATTTCCGTCGTTATACGCTCCGGCCTTCTTCAGATCTCTCTATATTTCTAAGATGAGGTATTGTAACTGTTTACATTATTTACATTGTTTGGACTGTTGTTCTCATTTTTATTGCGATATTCACGATATTTCAGCCGTTATACGCTCTGGCCTTCTTCAGCATCTGTGTATATTTGTGAGATGAGATATTGTGACTATTTCCACTATTTACATTGTTCGGATTGTTGTCCTTATTTTTATTGAAAAATTCATGACGGTTCAGCCGTTGCAGGCTCCGGTCTTCTTCAGGATCTGTCGATATTTCTGAGATGTGGTATTGTAACTGTTATATACCATACCTATGAACACTAATGGGTATGTCCTAATCCTCATAAAAATGTTGGACAGTATTAAGTAGTTCACCATTAGCAGTGGTTTACCTATTTCACTCCGCTTGCGAGTATGTGTTTTGTTGATGTTATAAAGATTACCATTTCCATCCTCTGCTTTGGTTATTCCCCATTTAGTAACCCTTCCTAGGTTACAATAGTATTTATACTGTTCACATCGTTCAGGCTGCTGGCCTCACATTTATTGCTAAATTCACGACGTTTCGGCTGTTCTACTGCCTTCTTCAGGTGATATTTTTTTGGGAATTTCGAACCGAGCCCTCTATTTAGTCTACAGAGATAGATACATCAGCTCTCCAAGTTTTGGTTGTCTCTACTGTGGCCAGTGATTGAACTCACACCTGTTTGGTTCAAGTCTCCGTTGGATCAACCAACCAATGTTTTTATCCACTGGGTCATGTGTCTTTATTCTCAATCTTACTAAAGAAATTAAGTTTTTAAGGAGACAGAATTTCTTAAATCCAAACTTAAAGGATTTATAGCACAACGGATGCGAAAGAAATAGCCCAGAGAAAAAAATATAATAATGTTCATGTCATCATTCGCCATAATGCCTTTGGGAAAAGTATGAATACATTCCTTCTCCCACCTATGGGTCAAATAGCAGGATAGACAGGGTGTGACGTCGTTCCCCGGTCGCAGCGTCGACTGTGTCGTTCGATCCCGTTCGCGGCGCCAATTGTGACGTCAAGTGCTCCCCAGGCTCTGATATCCTGGTCACGGACAGCACCAGTTGTGACGTCTTTTGTCGCGGCGTCAGCTGTTTGCTCCTCGCTGCTCCAAACGTGACGTTCTAACCCTTTGGTTAGATTGATACCAGCCTTGTCGTTCCCAACCTGCTTCCAACGCCTGGTTACCAGGGTAACTGCACTGATCTCCGGTCTGCCTACCCACGTTGTGACTTGATCTTGAACAGACGAGATCAAACAGGGCTTGGGGCCGCAATGCAAGTTGAGTCTAACGGGGTGATAACACACAATTATGTATAATAAAAGAAATAAAATAACAACTCACAAGGTCCAACGTATCAAGAAAAAGGTAACAAACTTTTTATGTCTATTTGCTCGGTACATAGGACTATGTCTACCTTCCGACCCGTTCTGTGGATTGTGGCACAACGCTTTTACTAGGCAACTTTAAGGCTTCCAGTTGTCTGCTCTCTTAGAAATTTGCGTCTCGGTGTGTCTTTGGACGAAAGTCGAAAAAAACTTATTTCTTGTGGTCTGATTCTAAGTCGCTCTTCAAACTACTTGTTCTTGGTTGAAGAAGA
Source organism: Acanthosepion pharaonis (assembly GCA_903632075.3). Taxonomy (NCBI): domain Eukaryota; kingdom Metazoa; phylum Mollusca; class Cephalopoda; order Sepiida; family Sepiidae; genus Acanthosepion; species Acanthosepion pharaonis. The sequence continues at coordinate 886,318 of CAHIKZ030001193.1, forward strand.
GTCTAGAAGTGTGCGTGAATCTTGGTTAGCTATCTTGATGCGGTTTCAACACTGGGCGCTGATCTCTGCTTGTCGTTAACGGCTGATCTCTTTCGCCGTCTGCGGCGCAAACTCTCCTCTTCAGAGTCTGAATTATTGGTCACTCATCTCTGCCGTCAGTGCGCAAATTAACTTCTTCTCTTCAGCTTGCTCTGATTCCAACTTCTCCACTTAGGCCAAACGGGCTGCTTAACTTCGGCTTTTCTTGCCCGCAAGGGGGCGAATGAACCGGGCTCGCCGTCCGCGCTCAAACTCCCTCGCCGTCCGCGGCGCAAAACTCTTTCGCCGTCCGCGGCGCAAACTCTCTCTCGCCGTCCGCGGCGCAAAAAAAACTGATTTCTGTCGGTTGGGGTTCCGCTTTTATTGACGCAGTCAAAAACTGGGGTGGGTCTGTCGGCGCCAGGGTTTTCTTGATAATTCTAAATACGTATCCACCCTTCTTATTTCTGGTTAGGGATTTTCCATTTTCGGTAATTCACTTTCACTCCTACTTCCTTATTGTGTCTCTGAGGGCGTATACCCCTTCCCCGCTTCTTCTTATCGGCTTCTCCACTTACACCTCTGACAGGGGCGTCGACCGATTCTCCTCGTGCGTCACGTGGCCGCTCTCGGCCAATGAGGTCCTGGTCGGGTATTTTTTCCTCCTCCTTCGTGCGCCACGTGATCCCATCTAGCCAATGGCGTCTTTAGTCAGGCGTGGACAATCCGTGGCTTTGTTCTGGGGAAGAAACACCTTGCTTAAAAAATAAAAATTCAAATTGCCCTTTTCGTACGTGACCGAAATGACGCTCTCGGTCTTTTTACACGCTGTATTTGTCAAACAGTTTATCGCTAATTGGATACGATCTAAGAAAGGGATTTCCCAGACTGGGTGGCGTTTTCGTGAACGAATGAAAATATTTCACCTTTTCCTTCGCTCGAAGCTTGATAACAAAATCTTAATTATCTCAAAAAAATATTTTCAGCCAACATCATCTTGTGTGGCTTTAATTTCAATTCTGGAATTGTCTGTGCTGTTCGTATTAAGGGTTTGTCTTCATATCCTTAGATAAACTTCCCACCTGTTACCTATCATATTTTTTTCCATTGTCTCTAAACTTTATTTCTTCAACCAAATTGATAACAAACTTCCATTTTTCGTGGACACGGAAGTAGGTCAATTTGACCGGGATACCTTCCAACATCTGTTATGTATCAATCGAGTGTGTGTGTGTTCGCTTATGACCTGGTTTTCGTATTATATTTTTTTCTTTCTTTTCTTCTTCTTCTCTTTCTTTCTCCCAGATCGCTTGAACGCAATTAAAGAATTATTCTCAAACCCAAATATTTTTCAGCTCTAAATAATTATCAAATGGTTGACAAACCGTAAAAACAAATCATATATTTATGAATATTTCTTTTCAGCCTGCCAACTTATGCATAGTGCCACAATCCTCCCTAACCGATTTGTCATTTACTCGTAAATGACACCTAAACAAATACATCATTTAACATGCACCATGCATTTGTCTCATGCAATTCTATACTACTTTCTTACATGCAGTGTAATGTTCTCTTTTAACTTCTTTTGTTCTACGTGCAAATGTAATGTTCTTTTCATCTTCCTTTGTTCTACATGCAAAAGTAATGTTCTTTTTCTTCTTCTACATTAATGTTCCTTTCATCTTCCTTTGTTCTACATGCAAAAGTAATGTTCTTTTCGTCTTCTTTTGTTCTACATGCAATGTAATGTTCTTTTCATCTTCTTTTGTTCTACATGCAAAAGTAATATGTGCGTGCGTCTGTGGGTGCAGATGTGGTTACTATGGTTTATTCTTCTTGGTCAATGTTTTCCTCTCCGCTGTGGGAGGTTTTTCCGCCGCACGTGGTGGTCTCACGCCAGCCTCCTCCGTTGGTCTTTCAGCAATTTCTTTGCCAGTCCCGTCTGAGTAAGGAACACTGCTCGGCATCTCCCTCTCGAGTTGCTGCATGCTCATTAGATTGTCGTTCGCTAATCTCTTACTCTTAACCTTCCATATTAATACACCCCCGATGGCTATAACTAGGAATGTACCCATCATTATTGACCGATCTGCTCATCGTCTTCCCAAGCCACACCTTCGTTTCCCAACGCACTTAACTTGTCTCTCAACTGATCCATATCGATCTTTTCTATCGGCTTCATTAATACTGGCATTTTATTTAAGGTAACATTAGAGAATCCCTTCACTATCGGCTCCCACAATTCTGTACAATTGACTAAGCCTCTACCAATCATCTCTATGATTGAATCTTTCTCTTCATATCTTTCTTCTTCCTGGTAATAGGGGGTAGGGAAATGGATATCCCAACCGCCGAACATCCCATGGGTAGCTTTAACAGGGATAACGGTAACCTTATTCTTAATGTCCTTGTGGACTCTCCCCCACATACCCTAGACAAGCTGATAGGTTTCTGTGTGGCTACTGCCCACACCCCGTCTGAAACACTGATAGCTTGTGGTAATGCCGTGTTTGTTAATACCTCCACTTGGCAGGTTCTTTTGATTCCTTCCCCTTCCTTCAAACAATTCTAGTATGCACATTCTGCAGTTTACCAGTTTTTATAGATAGGGCTTAACGAGGGTACAAGTCCCTAGAGCATCATCTCTACACCTTCCAGCTTCTTCAGCTGATAGCAACATGAATTTCGTTCTCCCCGATTTTAAAGCTATGTAGTCTGCTTCCACCTTGTACCTTGCTATCATTCCCGAACCTTGATCTCTTCTGGGGTAGGGGATGGGTAAGTTTATAACCTGGTATATCTCGAATATACTCTCGCTATCTAACAACGAAACAGATATCACAACCAATAGTCGCCTATTTTCTAACAAGGTCACACATCCTAGTGCATTATAATACTTCCACAATTCTTTACTCAATTATCCTATAATTTCTTACTAAGTTCACCTCTAACTAACCTCTAGCAGACAGAATGGTCCGGTCAGGTGTGCGTGGCGCTCACTCCAAGGGTCGTACTTCATGACACCACTGATGGCCAATCAACAATGCCAATAATCTTCTTCCGTCCCCTGTGAGGTGCAGCCCGAGACTCCATCCACATCCACCGTAGTCAGCCAGCAGGTTCTTGGATGAGCCAGTGTCGTTATCTGTCGACACTGAATGCTTCTATTCTGCACAGCCCTCTTGTTCTACTGAGATTTGGGGTTCTTCACGCTCCTTGATCTCATCTTCCGAGGTGATTCCTGCTCAACCTCTAACCTTCTCTCTGTTTAACTCCCGTCCGGGAGGTGTTTTGTCCTCTTCTTCATCCCCTGATTCTTCTTTCTGTTTAGAGTCTTCACCTTGAATGCCTTTAATACCTCTCGACTCTATGTCTAAATCTCTCCTGTTCCTTATCATTTCCTTGAGCTGGGAAAGGGGTATTTGATCCTCCTCCTCCCACTCGCTGGGCCCTTCGTCCTGTTCAGGGTGCCTCTTCTTAGAGCCCTCGACTGCTTTATTGGATCTCCTCGTCTTTTTTCTTCCTTTTCCTTGGACATGGGGGTGCGATGGCGACCTCACAGGGTCTTCTCTGCACCGATTCAGTCGACGACTGAACATCGCTAATCCCCGCTGAGGGTTCCAACTCCGTCACTCGGATCGCTTCGTCTATCTGGTCAAGTCGACCTATCTCTTCATCTTCTTCGGAATCTTCTTCCGTCTCCATTTCTTCTGGTTCAACCAGAGTTACCTTCCTTGTCCTTGTCTTCTTAGGCCTCGGCTCGCTCATTTCCAGGTTAGCTATTTCAGCCTTCTTCAGATCATTGGCATGAACCCTCCTCGCTCGTCCTGCCACTTGATCCCATATTACATATGATACTGGACCCGTCTGCTCTACTATCCGGTAGTACGGTTCCCATCTTTGGTCCAGTTTTCCCTCTCTCTGGTGGATTTTATAGTAGACAGGGTCTCCAACCTTCAATTCTACTACCTTTCTTTCAGCATTCACTCTCTCATTTCTTTTCTTCTGGGCCCTCTTTAATCTTCTTCTGGCCTGTACAAATATATTATGTTGTTGTTCCAGCAATAGTTGATGATGATCTTCTCCCATATACTTTCTTCGGGGCTTCAGTAGGTTATCCACAGGCAGGACCACGTCTCTGCCAAAACAAAATGTAAGGAGAAAATCTGGAGGTTTCGTTTTTCGTAAACCTCACGGCCGCCAGAGCCTGCGTCAAATACAAGTCCCAATTTTCAGTGTTCTCCCTGACCAGCTTGGCCAATACATCCCCCAAGGTTCTATGAAACCTTTCCACTTCAGCATTTCCTTGGGGGTGATATGGGGATGTTTTTACGTGCTCTATATTCAAACCTGTCAGAACTTCTCTCATTATGCTGTTCACATTCTCCGTGCCATTATCTGTTACCAATTGCACAGGGGCGCCGTACCTAGGGAAGATTTCACTTATTATCAACCCGGCCACAGTTCTGGCCTTCTTGTCTGGTACTGCAAATGCTTCAGTCCAATTTGTTAGCCAATCGACAAAACTCACTATATAGTTATTTCCTCGTGCAGTTTCCCCATATGGTCCTGATACATCCATACTCACCTTCTCGAAGGGGAAGTTTGTTACGTCCGTCTCCTCCAAAGGTGCCATTTCCTGCCTTCTGCTCTGCGACTGGCACACTACACAGCTCCGAACATAGTTAGTGACCTCTCCGTACAGTTTGGGCCAATAGTACTTTCTTCCTATAAGATCACATGTCCTATCAATTCCCATGTGACCCAAACTCTCGTGGCACTGTTCCAATATCTCTGGTCTTAAACATTTGGGCACATACAACTTGGGCTTGACTTCTTCATCCCTGCCTGAGAGATAATACAGCCTTTCCTCTATTATGGCATACTTGGTGGTCTCTCCTGCATTCACCTTTTTTCTCAGAGCAGCTATTTCACTGTCTGCCTGCTCCTTCTCAATTCCTTCTGTCCAGTAGGGATCGGTTATTATCTGGGTGTCCCCTTCTTCGTCCGATTCTAACATAGGGCGATCTTTTAGCTTATTAGAGTTAATTACTCTTATTCTATAGGCTTTATCATCTACTCCCTGCTCTACTTTTACAGATCTTTCTTCCAGTTGTTTCGGTATTCTTGAGAGTAAATCTGCGCACGTGTTTTCCTTCCCTGCCAAATACTCTATCTTACAGTGGTAGCCACTTAACAAGTGCCCACTGTTGAATTTTTCTTATTATTTGTCCACTCTGCCTGCAATAGGTACTGCAGAGGTTTGTGGTCTGTTTTTATAGTAAAGACCGCACCATTCAAATAGTAGTCCAGTTTTTGGAGAGCATACATGATGGCATATGCTTCCCTTTCTATTACTGGCCATCTCTGTTGTGTCTCTGAGAGCTTATGGGAGAAGAAGTATATAGGTACTTCCTCTGGTATGCCTGGCACTGGTCCTTCTTTATCGGGACACGGCTGGGTAAGTACGGCCCTTACACACTGCTCACTGGCGTCCGTGTATAGCACCATGGGCTTGCTGAGGTCTGGGTACGTCAGCAGTGGGACGGCTCTCAACTGTTCCTTTAGTGTATCAAATGCCCGTTGACAGTCCTCTGTCCACTTGAACCTAGCGTATTTCTTCTTCAGGGCTACTAGTGGTATGGCAATTCTTGAAAACGCCGGGACGAAGCGTCGGTAGTAGCCTATAGCTCCTATAAAACCTCTTACCTGCCTCACTGTCTTAGGCTCTGGCATTTCCCTTATGACCTTTACCTTATCCATGTCGGGTTTAATACCGTCTCCGTTTATGACAAATCCTAAATACCTAGTCTCTTCCTTCAGAATCTGACACTTTGACAATTTTAATTTTAAGCCGTGTTTTCTTAACCTTCCCAACACTTGTCTTAAATGGAAAAAGTGTTGTTCCACTGTTTCCGAAAATATTAAGATATCGTCCAAATACGCCATGGCAAAGCTCTCGTATCCTCCTAACACTATTGACATTAGCTGTTGGAAGACTCCCGGGGCATTAGATAAACCGAATGGCATCACCCTGAACTGAAACAGTCACAGGTGACACGCAAATGCGGCCTTCTCCTTGTCAGCCTCATCAAGGGCTACCTGCCAATACCCGGACCTCAAGTCCAACGTAGAGAAGTACTTTGCCTTCCCTAATAATGCCAATATGTCATCTATTAGTGGCAATGGTACCGCTAACGGCTTCGATATAGAATTTCGCTTTCTAAAATCTACACAGAAACGGTGCCCGCCATCTTTCTTACCCACTATTACTATTGGGAAGCTCAGGGAGATCGATCTTTCGATCATCCCAGCTTCAACATCTCTTCCACCGCCTCTTCTACAAGGGGTCTTTTATGTATAGGTGTCCGGTAGGGTTTTAATTTCACAGGGTGGTGATCTCCGGTGTCGATTTTCATTTTGACTGTGTGGGTCTGGCCTAATTCTTTGTCTGACTGGGCTACCACATCTCGATTGTCCCTCAACAGACCCCCCACTCTGGTTCTAAATTGATCCGGTGCTAATATATCTTTGTCTATGATTCCTTCTGTTTGCTCTACAAGTTTCCTTCGTTCCTCCTCGAACCTCACCCGATTCAGAGTCCGTAGGGGAAGCGCTCTCCCTATCTGCTCCCCTCTCCTAACCTTTATAGTCTTTTGGGCCTGGTTCACCATCATAATGGGCACCAATTCGGCTGCCTCCACCACCGTTTCGCACAGGGTTACCTCGCTCTCTTCTAGGTCCTTTCCTTCTACAGGGACCAACTGCAGAGGTCCTCTCCATACCCTTTTTCCTGATATTAAGCTACCCTTTCCCGTCACCGCGGTCCTAGGAGGTAGCTTTACATCTTCCTCCACCACTATTGTTATCTCTTCCTCTGGTGGGCATCCCAATGGCGTTCTCTCGCCATTCACCACCAACACAGTGGGGTTAAACTCGATCTGGGCCTTCTGGCTCCGGAGCCAATCTTCTCCCAAGATTGCCTCCGTACATAGGTCGGGGGTTACGTAAAAATTTTGGGTGCTTCTTACTTTCCCAATCCTCATCGGGAGCCTCACCATCCCTTTTATCTTCAGGGGGGGGCTCCATCTGCTTGCGTGACCTGCATGTCCGCTTCCCGTAATCTTCTCTTCCGTTTCACCCGCCTGTATGTCTCCTCTCTCATCAATGACACAGATGCTCCTGTGTCCACCAGAGCTCTCATCGCCCTACCCCTATCTCCGCTCTACAGGATAGTTCTTTCTCTTGCGTTAGCGAAGAGAACACTTGAGGCTTTTTCCTCTTCCTGGGTCCCCACCTTCAGTTAACCCAGCCATAGGCGCCGGTAGTAATAAATCACCTTCAGTTTTCTCATGAGGTGGAGTCCTGCGCCCCCTGCACCTGGGTGACCACGGCCGGACCTCTCCCAGTCTTCCGCGGCTGTTTCTAAGGATACAGCTTCTCTTCAGGTGTCCTGGCCTCCTGCAAAACCAGCACCTTCTTGTCGGACAGCTTGCCGCAAAGTGGCCCGCCCGACCACATGTCCAACATTTTGCTCTTTTCCTTTTCAACTGGGTTGGCCTTGTGTCTACTCCAGGGGACCCGTCCTCTATCAAGCGGTTCGCCCGACCACTGGTCCACGCTTTTATTTCTCTTCTTTTTAACTGGGCCACCCTCCTCCTAATTCCGGGGTGGCCTGCTGGCTTTTCCCTGGACCGGTCTCTTGGGCTCAGCCTTCTTTGTTAATATCGGTGGGGCACCCTTCCTCAGCCTGCACCACTTGGCACCTGTCCTGATCGAAGTCTGGGGGCAACCCCCACTTCGTCGGACATTCCGCCGCCCTGTGGTCCTCGTGCCCACAGGTCCAGCAGACCAGCCCGTATCGACCCGGCGTGGGCTTATAAAAGCCATGCCTGTTTGACCATGCCTTTCTATTGGGGTCTTCTTCCCATACTTCAGCCTGATCTACTTCTAATTTAACCTTTTGATTCCACGCGGGGATCTTCCGCCTACCCCCTTCTTCCGGCCTCCTGACTTAGTATCTGTTTCCTTCCACACCTCTTCACCTTTTCCCCATACGCCCTGGCTCTCCTTGGCCAGCTCTATTGCTGCCGACAGTCTCAGCGGTCCCTCTTTTGGCACGTCGTGACGAACACGCTCGTCACTTAGCGCCTCTACATACAGGTCCGCTAGTTGGGCCTGCATAACCGCATTGTCTCTGACCACTTCCGGGAAGGCCAATGATGACAGCCTCCCTGCTCGGGCCCCAATTCTCCCGGGATTCGTCCCGCAGCTGTGTCAGTTTTTAGGAGGGCCCTCATGACCTCTATAGTCGTGCCCTCGTCGGCGAATTCCTTGGTCAATAGTCCTTTAACCTTTCCCAAGATAAGTGGGGTTGACTCTCCAAGAGCTCCTTCACGAATTCAGACGCTTTCCCCTTTGTGGCATCGTATGCCAAATACAGGGTTTCGTGGTCTGAAAGTTCGTAAATAACTCGGCTCTTCTCCAGGATTGCCAGCCAGTTTTTAAATTCTTTCCCGCTGCCGTCAAATGCTGGGACCCTCGGTCCACCTAACAGCCTTCTTAGGTCAGCTTTTGTCTTACTCCCTCTTCATCCCCCACTGCTCTATCTGAATCATAGTCCGACATATTTAAAAGAAAGACAATCTACGCAGCAACAATCGAGGTTGGGAAATAAAATAAAGTGTCCTACCTTACAGACGATTCTGTTCTCGTTCCTTTCGGTCCCGGGTCGTTTTGAGTCCTATTTGAAATTTCTCAGCAACAGCGGTCGATCGATGTGACGTGACGTGGCTGTCTCAGGGTTGATCCTTTGGTCACGGCACCATTTGTGACGTGACGTGGTCAGGGTTGATTCTTTGGTCACGACACCATTTGTGACGTCGTCCCCCGGTCGCAGCGTCGACTGTGTCGTTCGATCCCGTTCGCGGCGCCAATTGTGACGTCACGTGCTCCCCAGGCTCTGATATCCTGGTCACGGACAGCACCAGTTTTGACGTCTTTTGTCGCGGCGTCAGCTGTTCGCTCTTCGCTGCTCCAAACGTGACGTTCTAACCCTTTGGTTAGATTGATACCAGCCTTGTCGTTCCCAACCTGCTTCCAACGCCTGGTTACCAGGGTAACTGCACTGATCTCCGGTCTGCCTACCCACGTTGTGACTTGATCTTAGACAGACGAGATCAAACAGGGCTTGGGGCCGCAATGCAAGTTGAGTCTAACGGGGTGATAACACACAATTATGTATAATAAAAGAAATAAAATAACAACTCACAGGGTCCAACGTATCAAGAAAAAGGTAACAAACTTTTATGTCTATTTGCTCGGTACATAGGACTATGTCTACCTTCCGACCCGTTCTGTGGATTGTGGCACAACGCTTTTACTAGGCAACTTTAAAGCTTCCAGTTGTCTGCTCTCTTAGAAATTTGCGTCTCGGTGTGTCTTTGGACGAAAGTCGAAAAAAACTTATTTCTTGTGGACTGATTATAAGTCGCTCTTCAAACTACTTGTTCTTGGTTGAAGAAGAGTCTAAGTGTGCGTGAATCTTGGTTAGCTATCTTGATGCGGTTTCAACACTGGGCGCTGATCTCTGCTTGTCGTTAACGGCTGATCTCTTTCGCCGTCAGCGGCGCAAACTCTCCTCTTCAGAGTCTGAATTATTGGTCACTCATCTCTGCCGTCAGTGCGCGAATTAACTTCTTCTCTTCAGCTTGCTCTGATTCCAACTTCTCCACTTAGGCCAAACGGGCTGCTTCACTTCGGCTTCTCTTGCCCGCAAGGGGGCGAATGAACCGGGCCCGCCGTCCGCGCTCAAACTCCCTTGCCGTCCGCGGCGCAAAACTCTTTCGCCGTCCGCGGCGCAAACTCTCTCTCGCCGTCCGCGGCGCAAAAAAAATGATTTCTGTCGGTTGGGGTCCCGCTTTTATTGACGCAGTCAAAAACTGGGGTGGGTCTGTCGGCGCCAGGGTTTTCTTGATAATTCTAAATACGTATCCACCCTTCTTATTTCTGGTTAGGGATTTTCCATTTTCGGTAATTCACTTTCCTCCTACTTCCTTATTGTGTCTCTGAGGGCGTATACCCGCTTCCCCCTTCTTCTTATCGGCTTCTCACACTTACACCTCTGACAGGGGGCGTCGACCGATTCTCCTCGTGCGTCACGTGGCCGCTCTCGGCCAATGAGGTCCTGGTCGGGTATTTTTCCTCCTCCTTCGTGCGCCCGTGATCCCATCTAGCCAATGGCGTCTTTAGTCAGGCGTGGACAATCCGTGGCTTTGTTCTGGGGAAGAAACACCTTGCTTAAAAAAATAAAAAATTCAAATTGCCCTTTTCGTACGTGACCGAAATGACGCTCTCGGTTTTTTTACACGCGGTATTTGTCAAACAGTTTATCGCTAATTGGATACGATCTAAGAAAGGGATTTCCCAGACTGGGTGGCGTTTTCGTGAACGAATGAAAATATTTCACCTTTTCCTTCGCTCGAAGCTTGATAACAAAAATCTTAATTATCTCAAAAAAACATTTTCAGCCAACATCATCTTGTGTGGCTTTAATTTCAATTCTGGAATTGTCTGTGCTGTTCGTATTAAGGGTTTGTCTTCATATCCTTAGATAAACTTCCCACCTGTTACCTATCATATTTTTTTCCATTGTCTCTAAACTTTATTTCTTCAACCAAATTAATAACAAACTTCCATTTTTCGTGGACACGGAAGTAGGTCAGGTGCTTGACCGGGATACCTTCCAACATCTGTTATGTATCAATCGAGTGTGTGTGTGTTCGCTTATGACCTCGTTTTCGTATTATATTTTTTTTCTTTCTTTTTCTTCTTCTTCTCTTTCTTTCTTCCATATCGCTTGAACGCAATTAAAGAATTATTCTCAAAACCCAAATATTTTTCAGCTCTAAATAATTATCAAATGGTTGACAAACCGTAAAAAACAAATCATATATTTATGAATATTTCTTTTCAGCCTGCCAACTTATGCATGGTGCCACAGGGTTCAGTCTTTGGTGTCAACCAATCTAATAGAAGGAAAATTACGAATTACAAACCTTGTAGAAGGCAAGAAAAACAATTTTCTGTCTTTCATAAGAAGAATTGAAAATTTGCAGATAATGATGAACAGGAAACTATGGAGATACATGACCGCTTCCGTTAGTGGTTCTCAACCGTTTTTTTTTACCCATGGACGACTTATACTCTTAATTTCTTTCTCCCATAGGTTATTTTTTATTTTATTTTGTTTTACTTATTTATAGAAATCGTAATTAACTGAAACCATTTTCAAATATGTGAGTAATTGATAAATTTTAAAATGTGCAGATTTATTCAATGATATCCCTATGCATATATATATATATATATATATATATATATATATATATATATATATATATATATATATAGATAATATTAGTGGTAAATATACATACATATGCAAAATATATAAATACCAATACATCTATATTTTTAGAATAAAAATTCCGAGAGGAAGAATCCAGGTCGAACTCAATGTCCAGGACAGAGTAAGGATATATTAAAAAGGCTTAAACACTAATATTCCATGGTCATAATTTATTCCATTGGAATCGTAAATACGATCCAATTCATCAGACCTACAAATTCAAAAAGAAAACAGAAAAAAACAACTCCGGAAATAAAAACAGAATTTAGAGAGAGTGTAAGTATGAGGAGGAGGGAGATTAAACCTTAACAGAGAGAATTTTAGGAGAGGTGGGTGGAAGGGGTTTAAGTAAGAGAAAAATGAATGTTGTCGGATGTCTAATGCATAAAGATACATTTCGTGGTGACATACACACACCATAAACAATCTAATGTTAGAGTAAGAGGGAGGAAAAGACAAGGTGGGGGAGAGAGATGGGACGACGGAAAGTAAAATTGAACAGGAAAAGACGAGGTGGGGGAGAGAGATGGGACGACGGAAAGTACTCTCCCGTCGTATTCGACGTATGAGGGTCAAGCAGCTCAGTTCCTAGGAAACTACAGCTCTGACACCAGCACATGAGATTTGATTATAGGGAAGAACAGAAGGGCCGAATACAGAGACCTCCGTGCCACAAGGTCCCCAAACGACCCTCCGCAAGTTTTGAATTCAGACCAGTTGCCATCCAAGGCTATAGAACCCAGTCTGTCCTGTTATTTACCCAAAGCTGGAGGTAGAAGAAGAGGATTAATATATATACAAAGTCCGACAATTTATTTTATTAAAGACATTTTTTTTATGTTTAACGTTCTTTTTATAGATACAAATATTTAATGCTCTGTTTATAATAAACAGTATTAAATAACATTTACCGGCCTGAATCTCCGAGAAATGAAAGTTCTTTGACAGGATTCGAACCTGCATCCTATACGGAATCGTCATTTACGCTGACGTGCCTTACCGATCGGCCACAAAGAAGCGTTCGGTAGACAAGGTCGAATTTACTGCTTATAAACTTCAATCTTCCATGAATCTCGTACATTCATAACTTCTCTGGCGTATCAAATGTAAACAAATGACGTCATATATTAAGAAATGGACAAAGTCCGACAATTTATTTTATTAAAGACATTTTTTTTTTTTATGTTTAACGTTCTTTTTAGAGATACAAGTATTTAAGTAAATGCTCTGTTTATAATTAAATAACATTTACCGGCCTGAATGTCCGAGAATGTCCGAGAATGTCAAAGAAGCTGATGTGAGGCACGCTGACGTGCCTTACCGATCGGCCACGCTTCTATGACTTCGGGCAGAGAGGAACACAGACGAGACTCTGCTGAAGGGCAGAGTCTCGTCTGGGGACATAGACAACCCCGATGCCATGTTGTGGGATCCACTGGGAATTATTGCCCGAGGCAACGGGTTGGGATCGCCCACATAAAGATCGGCCTTGTCCTATATCCTGACTTGTGGGGAGGTTGGTAAATTTCTAGATCACCTATTCACAATGTCGAATCTATTAATATATTGATTTATAATATTTAAAATCAACATTATTTATTTTGTTAGTAATATATTAAATTAATTTATATAATAAATTATAATAGGTTTAATTTTCTACACACACACACACACACACACACATATATATATATATATATATATATATATATAGTCGACTCTCCGTCGAGTTCGACGTATGAGGGTCAAGCAGATCAGTTCCTAGGAAACCGACAGCCCGACAACAGCACATGAGATTTGATTATAGTGGTGAAGGTTTCGTGCAGGACCATCCACACTTTTTGAAGGGATGAATACAGAGACCTAGTGCACTACGTGCCACAAAGGTCTCCAAACGACCCTCCGCAGGTTTTGAATTCAGAATTGTACTTCTCCTAGACCAGTTGCCTTCCAAGGCTATAGAACCCAGTCTGTCCTGCTATTTACCCATAGCTGGAGGGAGAAGAAGCGGATTCACACCTTTCCCAAGGGTATTAGCAAGTATATATATATATATATATAATCCTTCATTTATATATCCATTTCATTTTTTTTATTCAACTTTTAAAATCAAAATATTCGATAGACGGACGCTCACTTATATCGCTTGATCTCGTTTTCTGTCAGTTTTAGAGTTGTCTTTTCTTTCTTTAGTATTTTAATATGGCGTAGGTTACTGCAGAAATTCTAATCCTCAGTCCTAACAACCGTTCCGAAGTGAAATTGCTCTGTGAAACACTAAACTATAACCGTGGATTCAATTCACAATTTGCTATTTTTTGTGTGGACCCCCGATGACATACGGACATTTGTAAATAATCAAAGAACTATTTGATATTGTATTTAGTATTATGAACTTGAACTGTTTATCTAAAACTAACAGGTGATCTTTAATCTTTAATTTGTTTTATGTTAATACTGTTTTGCTAATTTGTCCTGTTTAGCTATATGTGCGCTAAATTTCTCTAAATCTTGACAAATGACAAGATAGCCTACGAGAAAGTGTGATGCATGTCTAGACAATGTAAGAATTTAATGTTGTATGTTGACTGTTAGTGTTCGGGATACAATCTCCCATGAGATGAGGACAATACTCCAAATAATGTAAATAGTGTACATTATACCTCATCTCAGAAATATAGACAGATACTGAAAGGCCGAAACGTTGTAATAAATATGGCGACAAAGATGAGGACAATAGTCCGAATGATGTAAATAGTGTACATAATACCTCATCTCAGAAATATAGACAGATACTGAAAGGCCGAAACGTTGCAATAAATATGGCGACAAAGATGAGGACAATAGTCCGAATAATGTAAATAGTGTACATAATACCTCATCTTAGAAATATAGACAGATACTGAAAGGCCGAAACATTGTAATAAATATGGCGATATAGATGAAGACAATAGTCCAAATAATGTAAATAGTGTACATAATACCTCATCTCAGAAATATAGACAGATACTGAAAGGCCGAAACATTGTAATAAATATGGCGATAAAGATGAGGTCAATACTCCAAATAATGTAAATAGTGTATATAATACATCAACTCAGAAATATAGACACCCCCAGTAATGTTAGATCGACCCGGTTTAGAATCACTGCCATTCCTCAAATATATAATAATCATAATAATATATATAATGATCATAATGATCTAACGCTTTTATTTGTCATCCGATAATTTTAAAAATATATTTCAAATACGCTGGGCGTTAGCTGTAATACAAACTGGTTAAAAATAAAAATAGAGCTGTCTATTTCATATATATATATATATATATATATATATTAATCCTCTTCTTCTCCCTCCAGATTTGGGTAAACAGCGGGACAGACTGGGGTCTACAGCCTTTGGATGGCAAGAAGAAGGACAACTCTGAATTCAAAACCTGTGGAGGGTCGTTTGGAGACCTTGTAGCACGTAGTGCACCAGGTCTATATTCGGCTCTTCAAAAAGGACCTGGCTTCAAAAAAAGGTATCAGGAAACTAATCCATCTTTACTAAGAAATCATAGCACTTCGCAGATAAAAAAAAAAAAGAGAGTCATATTAAGAGCCAAGACAATCTCCATGATGAAGAGAGATTTTATTTAACTTGAGCAAAATTGATTACACAGTCGATTAAACTGGCATCTAGCATTGGTTGGTAGCCATTCTAAGAGAAAGTTAACTTTAAATTTCAAACAGTGCTGAAGAAAACAGGAAACCACACCGCCATCTTTGCCCAGAAAGCTTAGTAATTCGCAGATAATACGGAAAAGGTGGAGAGGCATAATCGTCTATATGTTTAAGGAATATATCATTAAAACAAAAGTAAGAACCAGAATGGAACTTGAATTGTTGAGTATTTTCAGATATTGCGTCCTGTAAAAAAAATAAACAATATTTTACCTTCCCTAGATATCATGTTACACCACGTTAAAAAGAGTATAAAATTTCGTGTCCACCGAGAATCAACTACTAAATGATCTCGTAAATTTCTATTCTCATCATAACAACATAATAAATTCCCGAATAATCATTGGATTCTACTTATGAGCACTCAGGATGTGTAGACCATAATATTTACATGAAGAATAGAAATATATTGAAAATACATTTAAGAACATCTATTACCTTAACTATTTCATATTCAATGTGAAACAAAAGGCTTATAAAATGTTTCAAAATAGAAAAGCTAACGAAAGAAAAATATATTGTTCGAACTCTAACACAACAAGAATTGCTAAAGAATTTTTTTAAGCATTTCACACAAAGCCAGGTGGGGGTGCCACTAGAACGCAAGGAGTTACAACGAGTGAGAGGAAGAGTAAATAGCGTGATAGAGGAAAGGATAAAGAGAAGGACGGAGAATCATATCAAGACATCTGAAGATTTCATTATTATTTGAATAATTGAAGATTATAGCTATCAAGGAAGCAAGTAAGGGAGTTCCACAGAGGAGAAGTGCGAGACATGAAGCTTTTGGAGTTGAAGAGACGGCTACATTTAACCATTTCGACAGTGAAAGGGTGGGACCGAGATGCCAATCTAGTAGCACGCTTAAATTCATTCAGTCTGGGCACTAGCGATAGTAGTTACCGTAAAAATATTTGTAGAGGGAAGCGACGGCGAGTCTTTGCGAGAGCAACTCTAAACGAGATGCCAGATCAGGGCCAACCACGCTACATATCCGTCTCTGGATTTTGTCGAGGACCTTAAGGCGAACAGCAGGGGCAGTAGATCATATATAGCAGCTGTATTCCATACAAGGGCGAATGGTTGATTTATCAATTTGAAGGATGGACTCGGGTGAGAAAAACTTTTTGGCGCGACACAGGGAACCAACTTTCCTTGCGATGGATGAAGCTATTGATTCAATGTAATTGTTCCATCTCAGGTCAGCGGACAGTGTGAGCCCAAGCAGTCGCAAAGAGGTGCTCTCGTGGAGTTGAGCATCAGACATTCTAATGGGAGGCAGAGAAGATTCCCTGTGGTGAGTAACAGAGAGCAGTTTGAATAGTTGGAGATTATAGCTATCAGAGAAGCAGGTAAGAGGAAGGGAGTTCCACGGGCGAGAAGTGCGAGACATGAAGCTGCTGAAGTAGAAGAGACGGCAACATTTAACCATTTCGACAGTGAAAGGGTGGGGCTGAGATGCCGACCTAGTGGCACGTTTAAATTCATGCAGTTTGGGAACTAGCGAAAATAGCTCGTCAGAGCATTTACCTGGAAAGTATTTGTAGAAAAGACAGAGGGAAGCGACGTCATGTCTTTGAGAGAGCGACTGTAGACGAGATGCCAGATCAGGGCCAATCACATTGCATATCCGTCTCTGAATTTTGTCGGGGACCTTAAGACGAACAGCAGACCATATATGACAGCAGCATTCTATACAAGGGTGAATGGTTGATTTATAGATTTGAAGGATGGACACGGACGAGAAAAACCTTCTGGCGCAACACAGAGAACCAATTTTCCTTGCAGTAGATGAAGCTATAGATTCAATGTATTTATTCAAACTCAGGTCAGCGGACAGTGTGGGACCAAGTAGCCGCAGAAAGGTGCTCTCCTGGAGTTGAGCCTCAAACATTATAATGGGAAGAGATCGTGATAAAAGAGAGTAGTTTTGGTTTTGAGGCATTAAAGTTAACCAGCCATTTCTTGCCCCAGTTAACAACAGATTGGAGGTCCTTTTTTATCTAAATTCAAAATAACATTTGTCAGAACTACGTCTAAACCAATAAAAGACTTAATTAATACAAAAAATACGTTAAAACTTGAAGGAAGAAGTTAATCTTAATCTCGGCATACTAATTTTTAGCACCGCATGGTTACACGGATTAAAAAGAAAACAAAATAAAACAAACAAAAAAACCATTGTCCTCGAGCACATCTCCTGTGTAAATAAAACACCAACGATTCTAATGTCTAGAGTCCTAACCTGAACGAAAATGCGAATGACTCTGTTGCCGTAAAGATTTTAATAAGGGTCACGGGCGAACGGACATTTTTAATCATTTATTTACTTACCTGCGATATAGTGGTTTTCCAGCAGGTGTTTATCACCTGGGTACCAATCCTGAAAGCATGTGCGGTGACAGTGACAAATATGCAGTCAAAACCGGTCGTAACATGCATTTTGTTTTGTAAAATTAAGGAGTGACTTTGCGAAAAAAAAAAATCTCTTCTTCTTTCCTAACCGTAAAAAAAAAAAACATAGACCAGTTAAAGTATAACTTTGCTTATTATTAAATACTTGAGCGTATTTAAACTGACACGCATGGGACTATGGCCGCTGGGGATCTAAGGGACAGGCGTCAGGACCGAACACTTAGGTTTTCAGAAGCGAAAATACAAACCATGGCACAAAAGGTGTGTCAAAAATACTTTTACAAAATTTGGGGGCAGATTCTCCTCATCAAAAGAAGGAGAAAAGTTCATATGTCCGTAAATCCTTCGTGTATGTGTTATTAAGTTTAAACCTAAAGCCACAATGATCAAATGAATCCACTAACTTAACTTTATTTTAACTTTACTAAGAGGTATAGCACGTCAGATCAAGTGACGGTTCCGTATAGGACACAGGTTCGATTCCTGTTCGAGAACGCAAATTTTCTACGAAATTTCTCAAATATCCAGGCGGGTAAATGAAATTATACTGTTCATTTGAAAAAAAAGAGCATTTACTTAAATAAATTGCATTTTTTAAAACAACTTATAAACAGAAAATATAGTAAATGGTTGTCGGATTTAATCCATTTAATTATTTTTACCGTTAACAATAATTTAAAAAAAAATCCAGACGACATTCATTGAACGGATGTCAGTTTTCATTGAAAAATACATCCCTACCCCTTACCAAATTGTAGCTAATAACTGATACAATGATACTGACATAAGGAATACCTAGACATCCCTTGTCCAATTCAAGTAGAATATTCTGTAACCATTGAGCACTATTTTGTAAAAATAAAAATATCTATAAGAACACCGGATTATATATCTTATTGTTCTTTTTATATATATATATATATATATATATATATATATATATGTTGTAATGATACAATATGGTAATCCGTATGGAATCTCCAGGAGGATATAGAGCAAGGGAGCGCTCTGTGTTAAAGGACGAACAACATTATTATTAATAAAAGAATATCAAACACTTAAAATCTCATAGTTAATAGTTTTTATTTCATGAGAACAACTCTCAATCTTCAAGACGTACAAACAAATCGAAATTAAAATTTATTACTTATGGGATTTTTAAGTGTTTAATATTCTTTAATTAATAATAATAATAATAATAATATATATATATATATATATATATATATATATATATATATATATATATATATATAGATATAGATTTGGTTGGATAGATGTGAGTTTGTGACCCTAGGTTTTCACGCTTTAGCGTTTGTCTGACGATCGCTAAAGCATGAAACCTAAACCACATCTAACAAAATATTAGCTCTATCTCTGATATTGAGCGCTTTCTAATAAGTACCGCGCATATAATATATAAATAATTATACATATATATATTTATATACACTTTTCACATATATATTTATTTATATTTGGTTGGATAGATGTGAGTTTGTGACCCTAGGTTTCACGCTTTAGCGATCGTCAGACAAACTCTTTCTAATAAGTACCGCGCATGTAATATATAAATAATTATACATATATATATTCATTTATATTTATATACACTTTTCATATATATATATATATATATATATATATATATATATATATATATATATATATACATTATTTAAATTATTTTTTAATGTAAAGCACTCAGGCTATTTGCACACATACTTCCTCCAATCACCCAACCAGCATAAATAAGCAATTTAGAGGTCATGGCCTTAAATAACCCCCAGCATTAACTCTAAATTAACAAACTGAAGGAACGGTTTTCTATTTCCTCACTTCTCTTAATCTCCTCGTGACCTATATACCCAACCCACTATATATACCATCCTCTCAAAGAGTAGGGGTACTCTCTGATGATCGCAACGTAATGTAAAAATGACTTACCATGCTGTGATGATCTCCATGTACAAATTGCCTATATATATAAACACTTTATCTCCGATACTGAATACACTATATATATATATATATATATATATATATATATATATTTATATATATGTGTGTGTGTGTGTCTGTAATAATAGGACAAATGTGAAAACGAAAAGCTAGATATAAATATTACAGAAAGTAATGAATGAAGGAATGATAGGAGAAAGAAAGGTTTAAAAAGAAAGATTGGTAGAAAAAAGAAAGGAGATAACAAAAGATAGCGTATGAGAAAGGAAAATAGAAAAAGGGGAATAGAGAAGTGGGGGTGAATAAGAAAATTATATATAGAGATAAAAAAATGGCCGAAGAATGAAGGAGAAAAATAGTAAAATAAATGCGACGCGAAAGTAGACAATATAAATCGATAGAGAAAAATAAAAAGGAAAAATAGAAAGAAATATGAGGTCGCGAAGAAAGAAAGACAAGAAAGAAAGAAAGAAAGACAAAAAAACAAGAAATAAAAACGAGAAAGAGAGAAGAGAAATAAAGACGAGAAAGAAAGAAAGACGAGAAAGAAGAAAAGACGAAAAAGAAAGAAAGAAATACGAGAAAGAAAGAAAGACGAGAAAGAAAGAAAGACGAGAAACTTAGAATGGAAGAAACAAAGGAAGAACAAAAAGAAAAAAAAGAAAGAAAGAAAGAAAGAAAGAAAGACGAGAAAAAAGAAAGAAAATGGAAAAAAAACGAGAAAGAAAAAAAGTTGAGAAAGAAAGACGATAAAAAGTAAGACGAGAAAGAAAGAAAGATGAAAAAGAAAGAAAGAAAGATGAGAAAGATAGACGAGAGACATAGAAACGAAGAAAGAAAGAAAGAAAAGAAGGAAGAAGAAAAAGGAAGAAAGAAAGACGAAAAAGAAAGAAAATAAAAAGACGAGAAAGAAAGAAAGACGATAAAATGTAAGACGAGAAAGAAAGACGAGAAAGAAAGAAACAAACAAACAAAGAAATAAAGAAAGAAAGAAAGACGAAAAAGAATGAAAGTGCAAATTAAGTAAAAATAGAAGGGAATATGTGGTTACAAAGAAAGAAAGAAAGAAAGAAAGAAAAAAAGAAAGAAAGAAAAGGAAAGAAAGAAAGGGGCGAATACGAAAAAGAAAATAAGAAAAAAAAATGGTGCAAGATATAAGGAATGAGAAACCCAAAAAAGGAATATGTGATTACAAAGAAGAAAAGAAGGGTAGAAACAAAGAAGGACGAAAAAGAATGATAGATAGATAGATAGATAGATAGATAGATAGAAAGTGAAAAAAAAATTGAGAAAAACTACTATCACAAATAAGGAATAAACAACCAAAAAAGAAAGAAAGAAATCCAGAATAAAAAATAGAAAGGGATGAATATGCGCCTGCAAAGAAAGAAAGAAAGAAAGAAAGAAATAAAAAGAAAGAAATAAAAAGAAAGAAAGAAAGAAAGAAAGAAAAGAAAAAAAAAGGAAACGCTCGATAAAATTGAAACAGAAAAAACATGGAAGGAAGAACGAAAAAAGAAAACGAATGAAAAGAAGATAAACAGGGAAAATCGATCAGAAAGAAATGAAAACGAAAAAAAGAAAAAACGAATTAATTAGAATTAGAAGATTTTGGAGAAAGAAAGAAAGAAAGAAAGAAAGAAAGAAAGAAAGAAAGAAAGAAAGATACAGACAGAATGAAAGTAAAGGAAACATTACAAATAAAGAATAAACAACCATCGAAAAAGTAAGAAAGAAAGAAAGAAAGAAAAAAAGAAAGAAAGAAAGAAAGAAAGGGAAGAAAACAATAATAAAGAGAGACACACGATAAAATTATAAGGTAAAACAAGAAAGAAGACGAGAGAAACCGTAAAAATTAAAAACACATAAAGAAAGAAAGAAAGAAAGAAAGAAAGAAAGAAAGACGAGAAAGAAAGAAAGAAAGAAAAAAGAAAGAAAGACGAGAAAGAAAGAAAAACAAGAAAGAAAGGCGATAAAGAAAGAAAGAAAGGAAAAAGAAAGAAAGACGAGAAAGAAAGAAAGACAAGAAAGAAAGAAAAAAAGAAAGACGAGAAAGAAATAAAGACGAGAAAGACAAGAAAGAAAGACGAGAAAGAAAGAAAGACGAGAAAGAAAGTAAGAAAAAAGAAAGAGAGAATGAAAGAAAAAAGAAAGAAATCCTAGAAAGAAAGAAAGAAAGAAAGAAAGAAACACGACCAAGAAACAAACGAAAAAAAGAAAGAAAGAAAGAAAGAAAGAAAGAAAGAAAGAAAGAAAAAAGAAAGAAAAAAGACAGAAAAAAGAAATAAAGAAAGAATATTCGAGAGACAATCAAAAAAGGACGCTTTGGCACTAGAAGAAAACGGGGAAAAAACACATCCAAATAAAAGCGAAACATAATTCAAAAAAAAAATATATATAAGAAAACAGAGATAATAAAATATACAAAGACAAAAAAAAAAAAAAAGAAGTAAAATGGCGAAATAGAATGGCTGAGAACGATATGTCTAAGTATCATCCAGTCGCCATAATATGCGAGTAGGATTTAATGCTCGTCCAAGGGCGGTAATTCAACCACGCAGCGGCTGTTCGAACTCATTAAATGTCCATTAATCTAAACTCCCCGGACGGCGGCCAGATGGCGTTAGCATCGCATCTTAACGAGTCTCCAATGTTGCTATTAGGGATGCCCAGAATGTCTTCTTCTCCAAGAGGCGCCGAACGGGGGCAACGCCTTGGGTCTCGCCAATTTTTTGATATTATCTATCAAGTTTGCCCTAAGTTTTCTGGGGTCTCGGGACCACCGCTACCTGCAGTGTTGGGTGGGGGTTGGCGGGAAGATAAACGAAGCCATCGTGCACGAAGTGGTGTGTTAAACATCCAAATGAATATACGGTTTTTCCTGTTTACGAAAACTTGCCGACTTGTATCTTTTTGAAGGATACTCCAGGTTTTAATTTTAGCATTTGTGAGTAGAACATTCAAAGTAAAATCCCTTGTTTTATTTTTCTTTCAGTAGGACGAGAGAGGTTCTCCTATCGTCCGGTTCACGTCCCTCCCCCCCATTCTTTTGAACAGGAATAGAGTTTTATCCATTGTTCCCAGTTTAGAACTGAGTTTCTAGTTCCTTCTAAAGTCTTCACGTTCTCTTTCACTCCCAGTAACCAGATTCATTGTTTTGTTGGAATTACCCCACTTGTCCACCTCTAGATGACGTCGAAAAAAAGGCAATAAATAGGAGCAGATAAGTCCGTCTAGCGTTCGATTCAAACTCCTCCTTGGCCTTTTGAAGAAGATTAGAAGTTTATCTTTTGTTTCCTGTTTAGGATTGGGTTTCCGTTTTCTTCTAAAATCTACTTCAACTCTATACGTCTAACCTCCCCGCCTAAACTCTAAAATTGTATTTAAATTTGCATTTAATATTTTTTTCCTTCAGTAGGGGTATATAGGTTCTCCTATCGTCCGGTTCCTACTCCTCCCCGGTCTTTTGAAGAAGACTAGAGGTTTATCCTTTGTTTCTTGTTTAGGAATGGCTTTTCCACTTCCTTCTAAAGTCTACTTCAACTCTATACGTCTAACCTCCCCGCCTAAACTCTAAAATTGTATTTAATTTTTTTTTCTTTCAGTAGGACTAAGAAAGATATTATATCGACGAAGTGAACGACTAATTGTGTCTTTACTCATTTTATTCCACTTCGAGTTCTCCCTGAAGTTCTTTAAGCATAACTCGGGGCTCATTGCCAACTTTTCTTGCCAATATTTTATTCTGTTCCGTTATCTTTCTAGGACGACCAGACCTTTTTTTGGCGGGGGTGGAGAGGACGAATGGAATGACACGTCTTCCAATGACGAACTATTGTACCAATTGAACTCAATGGCAGATTTAACTGACTAGATATCTTTCTAAAACCAAGTGCATTTCTATGAAGGTCAACAATACGTTTACAGAGGTCTTGATCAATTATTTTGATTTACCCCATTTTGTCAATGTTTAAAGGACGATTGACAGAAAAAGAATGACGCAATACTTTTAATATGGCGTTGTGTAGAAAGACTGCCCGACCTTTTCTGCACTGTTATTGAAACATGACCCATTGCTATGAGCAGAACGTCTGCTCGTGGAACAGTGGCAAAAAGTGGGTCCCTAAGGTGTAGCGCCTTCTGTCGTACTGAATCACTGTAGTCTCAACCCATTTCTTTATGTGATTAAACCCTTCTTCACTGAACCTTTTGTTTCCCTTACTGTCACCATCAACTACATTAGGCAGCAAGGTCTCTGATTGGTTTTGCAGGGTGGTGGCACCTGTTGGGATCCCAATTATGGACAAATAGTGAAACTCCGAACAAAAACAAAACACTATGAAAATTTTAAAATACCAGAAATAAATTTTTATATAAAATATTAACAACAATAAATATTTATAGTAAAATTACCAACAATATATTCAGAATATTGTCCTCATCTTTGTCGCCATATTTATTACAACGTTTCGACTCTTCACTATCTGTCTATATTTCAAAGATGAGGTATTATGTATACTATTTACATTATTCAGACTATTGTCATCATCTTTGTCGCCATATTTATTTCAACGTTTCGGCCTTTTAGTATCTGACTATATTTCTGAGATGATGTATTTTGTACACTCTTTACATTATTCGGACTATTGTCCTCATCTTTGTTGCCATGTTTATCACAACGTTTCGGCCTTTCACTATCTGTCTGTATATCTGAGATGAGGTATTATGTACACTATTTACATTATTGGGACTATTGTCCTCATCTTTATCGCGATATTTATTACAACGTTTCGGCTCTTCACTCTCTGTCTATATTTCAAAATGAGGTATTATGTATTATGACAACGTTTCGACCCTTCAGTATCTGTCTATATTTCTGAGATGAGGTATTATGTATACTATTTACATTATTCAAACTATTGTCCTCATCTCATGGGAGATTGTATCTCGAACACTAACAATCAACAAACAACATTAAATTCTTACATTGGCTTGACATGCATCACACTCTCTCGTAGGTTGTCTTGTCATTTGTCAAAATATAATAATACAGTATTATTATTTACAAATGTCAAGGTTAAAATTGTCCGTATGTCATTGATAACAGCCTTAGGCTAATGTTATCCTTTTCTCTTAATTGTTAATAGTACGCCGTTATTAAATATGCTCACCATTGTGCAAATTATTTGAAATAAAACGAATAATTCCTTTATTATTTACTGTTTTTTCGTATTTTTCCAATGAAATATGACCCAGCGCACATGTTCGTACTTCGTATGTCCATTCTCGATTGAATTTAAATCAGGAGAATTTCAGGGTCAGTCTATAGTACTTTGATTTGCTCACTGGTAAGGCTTGCCAGTGTGTTCGTGTAGCGTTACAATTTTCGTACGCTTCCTTGGAGTAACGTCCATCGCAGACAATGGCCGTAGGACAACTAATCGACGGTGGGTACCTTAAGACGGGTATAAAAGTTAGTGACGCTAGCGGCTTCAGAAAAGTGTACATTGTTTGCACAAAGGGACCCTTTAAAAAGAGGTTTTACAATCATTACTACCTCATTTAGACAGGAGAGTCAAAAAATGATACAAAAACTGGCGGATTGAGTGTGGAGTTACAAACAAGAGAACGGTAGAGATCCATATGTGAAGTAGAATATAATTATAAAAGTCAACCCGTGCAGAGTCTGTGGTAAATGCTGCCGTCTATGTCAGGACAAGAAGCTGGCAATAGCAACTTATCCAGACAAGCAAATATTGCTCAATGAAAGGACTGAAGTGTTAAACGGGTGCAAGCACTTACGCAAATATTTATTGAACAATTACGAGCCCGGAAGAGTGTTTTCCCCTAAAATTATTATTATTTTTGCGACCCTCCCCTTTTTAGCCCTACTCCTACCAATACCATCCACCTTCTGGTGTTCTGACCCTCCCTCTTCAAAGTCCCACTCTCACCAATACCATCCACCTTCAGATGTTCCATAAGTCTGTTGGGGAGTTCACTATACTACAGCTTTTTCAACCTGCCTGAGGAGAACTAGCGATCGAAGCCTGGGTAGCATGGTTGTGAGAGATTTTTCCAAGACATCTCGCTCAGTAATTTACATTTTATATTTTATAAAATGTAAAATGTATATATATATAAATACATAGATAGATAGATCAATATAGATCATAAAAAAGAAGTTAATGGTCAGAGTTGAATTAGACCAGAAAACAGTAGTACTAAAAAGTGCTTAATACACATATGAAACTATAAAAATTTAGCGTGTAGAACTTTTAATTATAGAAAATTAACTGATTTCGCACCATTTGTTTTAGCCTTTCTATATCTTAAGGCGATTTTGATCAGCTGATTTTCTGAAGATTCATTTTATTAAAAAAAAAATTAAAAAAATATTTAAAAAAAAGAAATTTTTAAAATTAAGCGTTAGAAAATCAACTGACCGAAATCGCCTGAAGATACCTAAAGGTTGAAACCAAGGTAGCGGAATCGGCTGATTTCATAATTTTTTATAATATATATATATATATATATATATATATATATTGGCATAAAGATTGCTTTCGTGCATGAAACAGACTATCGCTACTCTGTGTTAACGTCACTCTCCACTTTTATATTTACATATGCTCTATCATTAATATTAGACACTTTTATCCATAAATAAAACATTCCTTCTAACCCTGTATTTTATCATGATATATGTATTTGTGCTCGCGCGTCTGTGACTGTGTCTGTGTGTATACCCCTTGATGAAATCAACAGACTGCTGTGTAGTTTGATACACACACACACACACACACACACACACACACACACACATATATATATATATATATATATATGTATGTATATATATATATATATGTGTGTGTGTATGTATATATTATACTAATAGTAATATTCGGTTGGTAAAAACCCTCGGATAACACAACATGCAAGTATATCAAAACAAACTGGTACCCGAGAAAAAAATTCGAAAAAAAAAAAAAGAAAGAAAGAAAGAAAGAAAGAAAGAAAGAAAGGAGAAACATCCGACCCGGGCAAAACAAATCGTCCAGTGCCTTAAGTTTATAGTCCAAAAAAATAAAAATTAAAACAACCCAAGGCTAAGCAGAGCTAGGCTAAATAAAATAAATCCTAAAGAGCCAGTAACAACCTACCTAGGTTTCACCGTAATGGATCTTCATTGTACGTCCACTCATCATTTTCACTATTATTTTCAGTCTCAAAGTTACAGTAGTCATCAACTTTTCTCTCTTTCTATTCCTTTCTGTTATGGATATGAACATATCCATAATTTCGCTCATTCCCTCTCTCTCTCTCTTTCTCCGCCACTTTCTCATATTTACAGACTCTATTTTGTTGTCTCTCTCTTTCACACACTTTTTCAATGACTAACATCAATGATACCGACTCTATGTATTAGAAACACACAAAATAAGAATTTAAAGAAGAAATGGACTCTGTCAAATGAGTAGCATTCTATAGGCCAATGTTTTACGATTGTCTAAATTTTACTAATATTTCAGTTTCCCTGCCATTTTTTAAAAGACACTCAATATCTCAGGCATGTGTTCGATGAAGAGCCGGAAGAAATATTAACCAAAATATGAGGAAGACATATATATATATATATATATATATATATATATATATATATATATATAAAAGAAATATAATGTAGTGTTTCCAACGAGAGAAAAAGTATGTATATTAAAAAGGCTAGAAGAGAGGTGCCGCAAACGTTTTTGGTTGTAATGTGGATTTATTTAGAAAACAATATTATGCTTTGTTTTACATAATTTTACGACACGTGTTTCTGATCTCGCGACCGTCTTCAGGTAAAAAGGCAGAATTTCCATATTATTAAAAATAATTAATTTTTTCCTTATGCTTTTCAATGTTAAATATTCTCGATATGAGACATTCTCTGTTTGTGTGTTGGTAATCCGAATAATATATATATATATATATATATATATATATATATATATATATATATATATATATATATAAAGAAAGAGATAGAGAGAGTGAAAGAAAGAGAGATGAACATATAGAAAGAAACAGACAAATGTATATGAATATAAAATATATGATATAAATACAAAATTATCTTGATATTAAAATGGTTTGATCTACGTGTTAACGGGTTTATCAAAATTAACCTTTTTCTCCTGAAACAAAAATAATATATATATATATATATATATATATATATATATATATATATATATATATTATTATTATTATTATTATTATTATAAAAACCTGTTGAAATCGCTACACAGAAACTTTCATGTTTCAATACTTTGATTGTAATTCTTCAGGCTTAACTGATGAGTAAATGGCATTTAAGGAAATTTGAATACAAAATGTTACCTCTTTTCCGAGAGTTAAAGATAATATAGGATTAAAAGAAATCTTTAAAGAATATAGGATTAAAAGAAATCTTTCTCTCCTTTACATATATATATATATATATATATATATATAGGTAAAAAATTCCGTGGGTAATTAATCCAAGTAGATCCTATTAATAAAAAAAATATTAAATTGATCCAAAAAAAAGAGCTCAATATAATTTTTATTATAGAGCATAAAGGTGAATTACAATTAATGAGATCCCAAAAATTTACCTCATACACATGATCATTTCGTCCATGGCAAAAAAAAAATTCTCTGGACTCATCAATGCAAATACATTTACAAAAAAGTTTTAGCAAATGTATTTGCATAAAAATAAATCAGGAAAAACACTTCCATGGACGAAATGAGAAAAATCATCTCAATGAAGTAAATCGTTTATATTTATATATATATATATATATATATATATATATATATAGAAATATAGTCTTAAGGTATGCTATATTTATGGAATAAAGTGCTCAATATCAGAGATAGAGCGTGTAAATATATAAAAGTGAACATAGAAGTCAACACTTAGAGGCGACAGTCTGTTTCATACTTATATGCAATGTCAGGCCACATATGCTGTTATTATTTTAGCCGAGAAAAATAACCAATAAAATTTTGCATATGTTCACTTTTATAATCTATATTAAAATTATATATATATCATAAACTCCTTGAGCACTTTGGTAGACTGGAATGTTTATATCTCGTACATAATACGTTAAAAATTCCTTTTCTACGCTTCGTGCGTTGATAGACTAGGGTGAGAGACTCTGACGGGTCGGGTTTCGATCCTGACTTGAAGCAATCGCATGTCCAACCAAACTGATGAGCTGCGAAATTGTCTGTCTGTGGATGACTATATATATATATATATATATATATATATATATATATATAATTCATACTTACCGATATAGGGTTTTTTTTTCAGTAAAATCAGTAAAAATCGGCCATTTTGTCACATTTGGAAACAAAAGGTTATTCTCGGGTTAAAAAAAATACTTCTGTGACGTTATTTGCGGAAAATTAGCAAATGTAAGGTTAAATTAATTTGATTTCAAACAAATATTATTTACTTATAGCATAAAATGTTGTATACAAGCATTTATTAACCTCGGGGTTTCTTTTTTCTGACGTCTTGATCGATTTGTCGACAGCCTAAAGTGTTGACAACTTAAATGTGGTAAGATTATGATAAAGAGACATATAAAATCAAAAATATATATATATATATATATATATATATATATATATATATATATATATATATATATATATACAAATGTAGTTAACTAGACTCGTTTTGAAAAACCCTCGAATTTTTTATTTGCTAATAATCAAGTCAATCTCGAGGGAAAAAAGGTTTTTAAAAAAGGAAAGAGCTACAAACATGAACTTCTGCCGACAAAAAAAAAATCGCTTTAGATGCAGGTCTGAAGCCCAAAGAAAAAACCCCGATACGAGTAAACAACTAACTAACAAAAGAGCTCAATACAACCGTAGAGCAGATTTAGATACTACCTAGGTTTCACCTAAACGGATCGTCAGGGAAAGTAAGGCTCTCTCTCTATATGTATATTTGTGTATTTAGAATTTAGAATTGTAAAATTAAACTATTAGATATATTTATTTTGTAAAAATACAAAAATGTGGCACAAGGCCAAAGAGGAAATGGCTAGAGGCTGGTCTTCATTAGCTATCCTAGTCCTAGTTAATCATAATCAAGGCCTATTCATTCATTACCATTTGTCCATTAACCACAAGAACTCTGCCATCAACACTCAATCCTGCATTTACCATAATACCGCATATTCGCAGGGGACCTACAGAACATACCATGATGTAAAAATTTCATTTCATTGTCAATAAAGTTTGTTTATATGAAAATTCCATGATTTATTAATTGGTGGGGATGAGCGGATGAAACCAGAAAAAGTAAAAAAAATAAAAATGTTGGAATTTAATTACGCATTTTCAAACTTTCTTATTTTTGATCAAATAATGGATATATAATTATGCAATTTTTTTTAAAATTAATTATTTTTGAAGGAAAATATGAGACAATGTCGACAAAAACTGCAATTTCCTTCCTTTGATTTAATAAATCTTTATTTTTCAGAAACTTAATAATATACAACTTGTCATGTAGGCGCGAAGGTCATGGGTCATTTAAGTATCAACATGTTCTCGTTTTTCTTTATTAGTTTCCTTTTTACTGTTGGTGTTTTATTTGTTTCTTTTAAGTGCCAAAATGGCTTTTAAAAATAATTACAATACATATATATATATATATATATATATATATATATTACTATGTGACATGTCCTTTCAGGACATAGGCGATCATGGATCTCCGCCTTCCTCTATCCCTTGCAGCTCTCAGCAAGATCCTTTCCGCTGCTTTTTTCCCCCAGACCACGTTCTGTCATCCACCTGCTCAAGTTCGTCAGGTATGTCGTGTGCTGCTTTCCCTTGTCTCTCTAATCGACCCGTGACTATCAGACTCTCCAGCTATTGGAATGCGTCCTTGGCCATCCCAATACGTCTACGGATCTCAGTGTCGCACTTACCGTCCTCTGTCAAGACGCTTCCCAGATATTTAAACTTCTGCGTCTACTTGATTCTAGTGTCCTCGCATTTCGGGTCTATCCTCTTACTGATGACTATGCATTCTGTCTACTTGTATCTTATGCTTAGTCCTTTCTTCTCACTCTCCGTCGATAACTTCTGTAGGAGATTTTGTAATTTCATTTCCGTGTCTTCTATCAGTATTGTGTCATCTGCGTATCATATGTTGTTAAGATTGTGGCCGCCAATGCCAAATCCCGGTAGGGTTTCCAGTTGCCTCGCTGTATAGGCTGAACAGGTCGGGTAAGAAGACGCGTCCTTGCCTCACGCCCCTTTCTATTTTTGTATATTCATTGAACTCGTTCCCTATGCGCATGCATGCTGTTTGCTGCCAGTATAGGTTCTTGATTATTCTGATATCTTTCCCGAATATATCGAGGTTGCTGAGCAGTTCCATCAGATCCTTTTAGCGTACTTTGTCGAAGGCCTTTGCGTAGTCTATGAAACATAGGTACACGTACTTCTGCATCTGTATCGCTCTTCCTGATAACATTCTAAACATGAATAACGCGTTCCTTGTTCCGGTGTCTTTAACGAACCCGCACTGTCGTTATCCTATCTCTAGCCTGATTCTGCTGTGCGCTCTATTCAACAGAATACGGATAATGAGTTTTGTCATGTGGCTCATCAGGCTTATTGTTCGGTGGCGTTCGCATTCGTTTATGCCTGCTTTATTAGGCACAGCTATGAGGTCTTCTGGTATATCCCCGCTGTTGTAGTTTTCATTTGTTATTTCGGTGATTTTTCTATGCCAAAGTCATCTAAGGCTGTCAGCATTTCCGTTACAATTCCGTCTGGCCCATCTGCTTTGTTTCTGTTCAATTTGCCCAGGGCGTCTTTTACTTTGGTTTTCAGAATTCCATGTCCCTCGCTAGTTCTGTGTACTGATGGTTGTTCTCTTTCGTCGTGGAAGAGTGCGCTAATATACTCGCTCCAGCTTTGAAGAATTTTTTCCTACTGTTATATGAATGTTCCACCCTTGGATTTTAAGCAGCCTGTTGACGAACATGTCTTCTGTCCTTTTAGTTGTCTTATTTGTCCGTGCATATCTCTTTTGTTGGTAGTACTCTGTGCATTTTTCGTTTAGCCATTCTTCTTTAGCCTGCCTGTAATTGGTCCTTATTTCATTGTGTAATTATATATATATATATATATATATATATATTCACAAATTGGGAAGTTATTTTAATCATTGGATTGGGCCTGAAATTTACCACTGACCTCAAGAGGAACTCATATATACGATCCATCGCTAAAGAAGCAGATAAAACGGTCGGCTCCTGCAGTAAGTAGCTCTCATGCCTTTATAAATTACCTCACCCGAAAATGGAGTATTGTTGCAATATTTTCTCAGACCTCACTTTGATAAGTTCAAGTTCAAAAGAGGAACCTCAATAAATATACGATTTCTATAAACTCGGACGGACGGACAGATGGTTTCACTAGGTTTGACCTTCACAGCTAGGACCCACCATGCTACTTGCATTGTCTAAATTCCATCCTTTTTCATCGGTTTGTTTCACTGAAACAGTTTTTCCCACCGAACCAGCGAAACAGACTCCTGAGAGGATATTTCCCCGATCACTACAATCTTAACCTGTTCATGTCATGCCGTTATCTTTCTTTCATATAATCTACCCTTATCAACAAGGGGCCCTCGGGCCCGAACCTTATGAAAAATCCTTGATAAAATCCAAGAAGGACTGATCACGGCTACTCGTCTTCAGTCACTTTCCCACCACCTACAGTTTTTGGTGTTTTCATGGTGTTGTTTGTTCGGGTGAAGTCGTCACCATTATTTTGTTTAGTTTAGGCAGCGCCATACACTAAGCAGAAGATCTTCTCCCAACAGCCCGTTATGGAAGGGGACGCAACTCTTGGTGCTTACAACACCACATACAATCAACTCGGAGTCTTTTATTGGGCTAACCCGATTCTCTGTTACACTCGCCTGATCTCCTAATCACAGCACCAATATACGGGGTGAAGTGTGGTTACTTCATCCTCATTGTTGTCACTCCGTTGGGGAGGTACTTCATCCTCAGTGTTGTCGCTATCCATCTCCAAAGACTTTACTCCACTTAGCCTGAAAACGAGTTCCAGCTTCTCTATGTGTCTTTTCTATAAATACTTTCATGGTATTTGTTCGGGTGAACTCATCACTATTATTTTGTTTAGTTTCTTGTAAATAATTTTGTATTCAGATTGTAAATACTCATAAATTGTAAATACGATCCATCGCTAAAGAAGCAGGTAAAACGGTCGGCTCCCTGTAGCGCTCCAGTAAGTACCTGACTCCTCGAGCTATGGAGTATTGTTGCAGTATTTGGTAGGAGCTGCCCAGACTTCACATTCCAGTCTTGATAGAGCTCAAAAGCGTCTCTGAATTATTGAACCGCTGCTTGAAGAATTCGTTTTTAAGCATATGGAAGGTGGGAAGCGTATGCTGGGTCTTCAAGAACACGGGTGACCGACCACGTCTCCCAGTATATACTCGATAATTCTTAGTGTAGGCTGGGCGTGATCTACCCTATAACATTTGATTATTATCTCTTTTATTGGCGTCGGCAAGTCAAACATATTTTTTCGCTAATGCCACTCTACTTGCTTTTCAATATGTAAGACCATTTTTAATTGTATTTAAGAGACGGATCAAGCCTAAAATGGGATCCTGTTCTCATTTGGACAGGAGCTGTACAGTCTTCCCTTTCCAGTCTCGGCAGTGTCCAAAAGCGTCTCTCCACGTCCTTGTGGGTGACAAATATTTTCCACTCTGTAACCTCTCTCTCTCTCACAGACGGGATGTGGCAAGTCTCTCATTGCTTTATCGCTATTTCCATAGAAAGTGCTCGGACGAGCTACATTCCTTGGTTCCACCAGTGTTGATATATACGGTTAGGATTCTCCATGCCAGTCACATTTTAGGAAATTAACCACCCCACCGTTTTCCTTTAGTGAGAAGTAAGTTCCACTCGAACAGGTTCTTCCCGCGAAACACTTCTCTGTGGAACCGACTCCCAAGATGATATTTCCTCGTTCAAGTCTAGGGTTGACTGTTGTCTTCTCCTTCTATCCACATAAACTGTCTCTTAGTTTAACTCTATCTTGAGTTGCCCTTGGGACTTGTACAGTGTGAAAGAATGCAAAAAAAAAAAAGAACGAAGGAAGAAAGAAAGAAAGAAATATGCTAAAATAAAGCTTGATAAAGAAAAATAAAGAAAAAAAAGTACCAGAAACAGCGAAGCAAAATAAAAGAAAAAAAGAGAAGAAAAAAAGAGGAAAAAAAAGAAAGAAAGAACTAAAGTTCAAGAGAAAGAAAAAAGAAAAAAAGAAACGAATATACAAATAAAAGGAAGCAAATAAAAGAAAGAAAGAAGAAAGTAATCGATAAGAAGAAAAAAAGAAAGAAAAAGAAAAAGAAAGGGAAAACAATAAAAGAAAAAGAAAGTAATCGATAGGAAGTGAATAAAAAAAAGAATGTGATAGAAAAAAGAAAGAAAGAAAGAGAAAGAGAAAAAGAAAGTATTCGATAAGAAGAAAATAAAAGAAAGAAAAATAAAAAAGAAAGAAAGGGAAAATAATAAAAGAAAAATAATAATCGATCGGAAGAGATTAAAAGAAATAATGGGATAGAAATAATTATAGAAAGAAAGAAAGAAAGAAAGAAAGAGAACAATGAAAAAGAAAGTATTCAGTAAGAAGAAAATAAAAGAAAAAAAAAGAAAAAAAGAAAGAAAAGGAAAGGAATAAAAGAAAAAGAAAGTAATCGATAGAAAGAGAATAAAAGAAATAATGCGATAGAAAAAATTATAGAAAGAAAGAAAGAAAGAAAGAAAAAAGAAAGAAAAAGAAAGAAAAAGATAAAAGAAAGGGAAAAGCCTAAAAGAAAACAAAATGTAATCGATAAAAAGAAAATAAACGAAAAAATGGAAAAGAAAAAGTCCGATATTGAATGAAAAAGAAAGCGACAATAAATCTAGCAAAGGTGAGTGAAGAACATTCGCAAATTGATGAACATCACCGGCCAACATAAGGCGAACAAGATAAGTAAAGGAATTTAGGGGAAAAAAAAAACAGCATAATAGTTTTGAGCGGGAAACCAAACCGAGGCTTAATGAAAGAGGAAAAAGATTCTCACTGTCCATGTATCTTTCTTTATCTCATTTTCTTTATTCCTTTTCCCCCGGTTTTGATTTTGCTTTTATATTTTTCTAGCTTTATTTGTGGACGGGGTTTAATAACTCAACAGCGATCAAAACTGTCGCTATAGTAATTCAGTGACTACGGCTAATTTAACTGAAGGCCTGGACAACTGTGACTTCTACCCCGGCCCACATTTCTCAAACATACACTCTGGGTTCCCTTGCCCACTAGCTTCTGCTCCTTCAATTCCTCTCCCTTCAAGAAGAACAAAACATTATTATGCAAATTAAATTTAGCACTGTTTGACACGATCAGAGCCGACTCTGGGGTCCTTCTGAATTGCGTCTCTTTTGATTTTTTTCTGTATTGTTCAGGTAAAAAGAAAAGGGAAAGAAGAAAGAGTTTCTGCCGGTGTTGTAGCTTTTGGGTGTCCGGCCTCTGACGGGTTTTCTTATTTATTTGAAGGGATAACTCTTTAGTTATTTAATTCTTTGCTGTTTTTTTTCTGAGGTGATTTTAACAGTTTTTTTTTATTTATTTTCTTCTGTGTGTTTAAATATTCTACTTGCTTCTGTAATCGCTGTCTAGTTATGTGTGCTGTGACTTCAAAATCTGTACGAATGTCTGTAGAAGAAATATATATATATATATATTTTGAACAATAAAAGAATATTAAAAAATTGAAATCTTCAGACACACTGGGTTGTAGATTAATATTCTTTCGTTTTTTTTTTTTATTATTATTTCATTTAGATTCCTTGAGTAGTTTCGGCCAAAATGGCAATCATCAGCAGAAGAAATATTTCTGCTTGCTGGTAGCAGTAAACTACAGAAGTGATGTCTTGATGGAGAAAATGAACAATTGTCTATAGTTTTCATTTGTTTTTTTTTTAATTTTTTATCTTTTTAACATGAATCTTTTAACATTCCTTGTGTTGGTCAAACAGTCTCTTTTAAGTTGTTATTTGAGATAAGAGCTGGATGGATCTATGCTTCTCTGAATTCCCCTGGTCAGTTTGACAGTTTTATTGGTTCCTGGAGAGGGCATGTGTCTCTGTTAAGTGTGTGTGTGTGAGCTATTTGGTTCTTAGGGGTGAGTGAGTATGATATGTAAGCGTGTGTATTGCTGTGGGTGTGTGTTATCAT
Source organism: Acanthosepion pharaonis (assembly GCA_903632075.3). Taxonomy (NCBI): domain Eukaryota; kingdom Metazoa; phylum Mollusca; class Cephalopoda; order Sepiida; family Sepiidae; genus Acanthosepion; species Acanthosepion pharaonis. Next base: position 922,198 of record CAHIKZ030001193.1, read on the forward strand.
TTGGCTCATTAGGGGTGAGTGGTATGATGTGTGTAAGTGTGTATATTCGTGTGGGTGTGTGTATAAGTGTGAGGCCTCAACACCTCCGTAAAGCATGTCTGTTTTGTGTGGGTAAGAAATGTGGGTAGGTTTTGATTTATTATATATATATATATATATATATATATATATATAAACTGCAAATCGAAAAAGAAAGAAAAAAAGGCGGAAAAAAGAATTTTGATTATAAAATCGGATGAAACAGAAAAAAGAACAGTAATAATAAAAAATACAAGAAAGCAAATGCAGGATGTGTGGACAAGCTGATGAGTCAATTAATCAAATACTCAATGAATGTCCCAAGTTGGCACCGAAAGCCTATAAAGCATATCCGTACGCCTCCAAAAACCTAGATGACCAGAGACTGGAAGCTGATCTCTCCACTGATCTAGCTCTCACAGCTAAATGGGGGAAAGACTGACTTGTAGTATTCAGTACCTCCAGGATAAAGATAGTAACGTTTTACCACCACTGAGCAGACACCAATTTTTCTCCAGTACTGATGAGAATGAGGCTTGTTACCTCAAATGTATACAGGGACTAAAGCTAACGTCCTGGGTATGACGATAAAATACATCCATCAGCAAGACCTCTGATCGCGAGGTCTTGAGAAGTGTCGAAACACATCTGTTATTCCCAGGTCCATCCAGACCCGGAGTGGTAGTACCTGTTAGGATCCGAGCTATGAGAAAATAGTTAACCCCAACACTGGGGTCAAAACGCAATGAAAGTATTAAAAAAAAAGTTTTTATAATAAAGATACCTTAAAACATTTTGGGGAAAAATATTACCAAGAAAAGATTTGAGTCTCGACAGATAACTCTTTACAAAAATACATCCATGAAAACTGATCTACAAACAGATTTCTGACGAGGAGTACATATTCTATTCATAAGAACATATACTAAAAATCTTGTCTGCATTAAATAACCCATTGAGGTTAATATACCATAAAGCAAAATAAACCAAACTAAACCAATCAAAAGTTGACTCTAGACCCCAAGTTGAACTCTTACATTCCTACAATCGATGAAAGAATGGCCGGTTTCTTGTACCGCTTCGGGAAATACTGAAATCTTGCTGTCATGTTTTATATTTAGAAGAATCAAGTTAGATCACGAAAGAATTAATACTACCAAATACAGGCTGGTGCTAACTCGTCCTGTGTCGGCCGGCCTTGAGTTGAAAAGCAATTACGCTGCCTTCTGGGTAACGAAGTATTTTCCACAATACAACACCTTTCTCCATAATCGAAATGATACGAACATCTCACTGCTCTATTGCTATTGCGATGACAAATGTTCTAACGAATTCCATATCTTAGTTTCACCAGTTCAGACTTTCACAGCATGCCACGAACCCGGTACAAAATGACAGACACAAGGACTCTATCAAACCTGAAAAGTGAGAATTGGGCAACTCCAGTCCAGATATGCCAGTAATTCTCCATTTTGGGTCTAATGTGACTCTAGAAAAGATGAAGCTTATCGGAAGGACTCTATTAAGGCTGGAGGCATTCATTGAGTATTTGATTAATTGGCTCATCAGCTTGTCCACACATCCTGCATTTGCTTTCTTCATCTTTTCTTGAGTCCTTCCGATACGCTTCCTTTAGGAGGCACGGTGGAGTAATGGATAGCGGCTTGGATTGAGGAATCGGAGAGCCGAGTTCGAATTCCAGTCGAATCCATTACATTCACTTACGTACTAATACCCTTGAGAAAGGTGTGAATTCTCTTTCTTCTCCCTCCAGCTATGGGTAAATAGCAGGACAGACTGGGTTCTATAGCCTTGGATGGCAACTGGTCTAGGAGAAGGAAAACTCTGAATTCAAAACCTGCTTTTAGAGGAGGGTGAATGGAGTCTCTCTGAGCCTTGGTTGGCAATCCATTTAGTGATGGTGTCACGATAAAAAACACCCTTGATAGCCCTAGCGAAGCATCAAGAATTCAGCTATTTGACAAGATTATGAACTACACCAATCAAAGTATTGGTGAGTTCAATCTCGGCTGAGGCCACAAGATGATGAGATGAAGGCTGGAAAGTGAAGATTATGCAGCTCCAGTTCAGATGTAACAGCAATACTCAATTTTTGGTCTGATCTGATTCTTTTAAAGACGAAGCGTGGCAGAAGGACTCTAGCAAAGCTGGAAAGAGGGGGTTTGCATGATATGGCAGCAATATTCCATTTTTGGGTTTAATCTGGCTCTTGTAAAAATGAAGCGTGGCAGAAGGGCTCTATCAGGCTTGAAAGTGAAGATTGTGCAGCTCCAGGCCAGATATGGCCGCAATACTCCATTTTTGTTCTGAACTGACTCTTGTAAAGATGAAGCATGACAGAAGAACTCAGCCAAGCCTGGAAAGTGAAGATTGTGCAGCTCCAGACCAGATATGACAGCAATACCCCATTTTTGGTCTGATCTGACTCTTGTAAAAGTAAATCGTAGAAGGACTGGAAATCGAGGGTTGGGCAGTAGTATACCTTTTTTTTCCTGATCTGATTCTTGTAAAGAAGTACTTAGGTACTTTCTGAGACGGTAAAAGGAACCAAAGATTTTCAAGCATTTTTAGCGATGGATCGTATATATGTGTCCCCCTAGTGTGAATTGACTGTATCAAATATCAAAGTTTTTTTTCTCACCCCAAGCAAGGCAGGAAGCCACTAGGACGCAAGGGGTCACAGAAAATTTAGAGCAAGATCAGATAGGAAAGGATGAGGAGAAGGATAGTGGATAGATCAAGGCAACTGGAGATGTCGATTGACATTACACTTGAGTAGCTGCAGATTATAGCTCTCAGGGAAACTGGAATAGGGAAGGGAGTTCCACAGGCGAGAAGTGCGAGACATGAAGCTATTGGAGTAGAAGAGACGGCTACATTTAGGAGTTTCGACAGTGAAGGGGTGAGAGCGGGATGCCAGCCTCGTAGGGCGCTTGAACCGTGAAGTCTGGGAACCAGCGAATGCAGCTTCTCGGAGCAATTGCCATGAAAGTATTTGTAAAACAGACAGAGAGAGGCGACGGCGCGTCTGTGGGAGAGCGACTGTAGACGAGATGCCAGAACAGGGCCAATTATATTGCATATCCGCCTCTGGAGATTATCATGAACCCTGAGGCAAAAAGAAGGGGCACCAGACCATATATGGCAGAAATACTCCATACAAGGGCGAATTGTTGATTTGTAGATCTGGAGGATCGATTCCGGGGAGAAAAATTTCCTGGCGCGGTACAGGGAGCCAACTTTCCTTGCGGTGGACGAAGCAATTGACTCAATGTATTTGTTCCATCTCAGGTCACCTGGGACATTGAAACTGAGACAAATCCCCCGCCAAAATGACCAGACAAAAAACGCAAAATCTGTTTTAATGGATGTCTCTGTCATAGTAAGACATTAAATTGAAAAGCTTAACCAAAATCAAGAGAAATATACTTGAGAAATAACATATGCTTAGTGAAAGTCTATGAAAGTATGCTGATCTTCCCCACAAGCTGAAAGGCGTCAATGGGGGAAAGACGGCCTCTGTTGGAATTTTTGGGTACCCTGGTGTACTAGTGAGCCAGCCAAAATGAGCTGACTCATTTTATAGTTCACCAGTAGAAGGGTTAACCAATCAGAAGGCTCAAAATATTCAATGCGACGTGTATAAAAGCGGTCATGTTTTTCTCGAATATTCACTGCCAGCCTTTGATAAACCGGACGAGGCTCCACCGAAGGGCAGAGTCTCGTTCGGTGAGTTTGACTACCCCTAAACCCGTCTATACGCGTTCGAATAGGGAATATTTTTGGCCGAGCCTACGGGCTCGGAGATCATACGTTAATCCCGGCCTTGTGTCACATGTAACCCTCGTGGGGGGCTAAATATCACTGCCAGCCTTTTAACCCGGATGACGTTTCGCCGAAGGGAAGAGTCTTTTCGGGTAGGTGGATTACCCCCGAACCCGTTCCTACGCGTTCGAATAGGGAATATTTTGGCCGAGCCTACGGGCTCGGAGATCCGCCGTTAATCCCGGCCTTGTGTCACATGTAACCCTCGTGGGGGGGGGGCTAAATATCACTGCCAGCCTTTGATAACCCGGACGAGGCTCCGTCGAAGGGCAGAGTCTCGTTTGGGGAGGTTGACTGCCCCTGAACCCGTTTATACGCGTTCAAATAGGGAATATTTTTGGCTGAGCCTACGGGCTCGGAGATCCCACGTTAATCCCAGCCTTGTGCCACATGTAACCCTCGTGTGTGTGTGTGGGGGGGGCTAAATTTCACTGCCCCCCTTTGATATCGAAGACTGAAGAATTACGGAACAGCTGCTGGTGGTATTGGCTATATAGTCAGATTCAGTAGAGTGTCTGGCTCGTGAGTGTTAATCTTTAACGTTGTTTCATTGAACAGAATACGTACTGCGCTGTATTCTATATTCATAGACTATGGTCAACATGGTCAACGGCCTCTGGACATATATTTGGTTTAATGATACCGTTCTTAACAAATCGTGTAGTGAAGGCCCTGTAGATCCTTTTGTAGCGACGGTGTTATCATTGTTGTTGTGAACATCGAACGACGAACGACGGGGTTGCCATTGTTGTAGTGATAGTGTTATCCATATTTAATTTTGGCTAGGAAAGGTGGGATTAAGGACAATGCGTGAACGCAATGCAATTTATATTTGACGTAAATAGCGCATAGTATAAAATACAAAACTGAACGGAATGATTTCAAAACATAACAATTGAAATTATTAATATTTGATGTACATGCATGCGAACTGAAAAGGTACGACAGAGTCGTGTCCCTTTGATTAGATATTAGTTGTACCTGAGTTCATATTAAGAAGAAGTAATAAACTGAAATTTAGAAAAATAAAGTTTGGAATTGTGAGTTGTAAAGTTGGTATAAGTTCAGAAGAGATTTCAGAGTTCGTACTTCCGTGAAAGTTAGTAATAGTCTTTAACGTCTGACCGCAATGGTTAAGACGGGAGTTCTTGAAGATTACACCTTGGCACTTAAACAATGTAGCAATGAGACGTGAGAGAGAGAGAGAGAGAGAGAGAGAGAGAGAGAGAGAGAGAGATGAATAGAAAGAAAACTCGAGGGAGTTTACACGTGTTGGGTTTATATAATGGTCGTGTACCACGTGACAGGCTCAAATGGAGAATGCGGGAAAACAGATTGGTCGCGTGCAGGCGGTTTGATTGGTCGGAACTGACCAATCAGCAAGCTAGATTGAAGGTGATTGACCAATGAATACTTGTTATAATTTTGTAAGATTGTGATGGTGAAAATTATAAGAGGAATTGTGCATTTCCTAGCAGGAGTTAACTACCTTGTTGTGGAAGAGTCTACACTTTCACATCAAAGCGAGGATCGCCTAGAGCCCTGACCTTAAACCAACGTTGGTAATCAACGACCTTACCGATGTCATCAGTTCGCAACTATGTATGTATGCTGATGGCGTATCTATTTACTCCGGTTTAATTGTAAGTTCGCTAGATTCGACGAAGTTAACGTGACTGCGGCCCTCGAAAATGACCTCGAGTCTGTTGTTAACTGGGGCAAGAAATGACTCATAAATTTTACAGCCTCTATAACAAAACGGCTATTATTTAATCGCCATAGAGAACATTTTTACCATCCATCAGCATGGCTGATGCTAACCCCCGAGAGAGTTATGCTTTCTTGATTTCGCGGTTTTTTTTTTTTGACATAGAGTTATTTTTTGTCCGAGACTATTCTTATCATCAGAATCTTGCTTGCATATTTACAAATCCGCCATTCGTCCGTGCATTGGGTATCGCGGCCATATTTGATATGGTGCTTCGCTTATATATTTCGATGTTCGTGACAGAATCCAAACAATGGTGAGTAATGTTATCGGTCCTAACTTGACAGCCACGGGCATTTGTGTGTAAGTGAATGCAACGAACTTGACTGGAGTTCTCTGATTTCTTATCCCGAGCCGCTATCTATAAAGTCACTGGCGCCCAGTGAAGGTTAGATGACAAAGCGCTCGGGATGAGGACAAAGAAAGACACAGACGGAAAGATATATGAAAATAGAAAAAAAAAACGAAAGAAAGAAAGAAAGAAAGGGAAAGGAAACATTACGGTAGTAGAAAAAACAAAGAAGAAAACGAAAAAGAGAGAAGATATGGGAAAGAAAGAAAGAACTGCAAGGATTATGCAATTGGGGAAAAATGTAAGAAAGAAACAGAATAATTAAGATGGTAGAAAAAATAAAGCAGTGAGAAAAAGAAAGAGAAAAGAAAGAAAGAAAGAAAGAAAGAAAGAAAGAGAGGAAAGATTACGAATGTAGAAAAAATAGAGAAAAAAGTAGAAAGAAAGAAGACAGATGAAAAAAAGAAAACAAATTGAATGATTATGAAAGTAGAAAAACAAAGGAAAAAAGAAAGAAAGAAAGAAAATAAGACAGAAAGAAAGAAACGAAAGGAAAAAAAAAAAGAAAGAAAGAAAGAAAGAAATGAAATGAAATAAGAAAGAAAGAAATAGAAAGCACGGGAAAGAAAGAAAGAAAGAAAGAAAGAAAGAAAGAAGTGAAATAAGAATGAAAGAAATAGAAAGCACGGGAAAGAAAGAAAGAAAGAGAAAGAATGAAATGAAATAATAAAGAAAGAAATAGAAAGCACGGGAAAGAAAGAAAGAAAGAAAGAAAGAAAGAAAGAAAGAAAGAAAGAAAGAGAAAGAATGAAATGAAATAAGAAAGAAAGAAATAGAAAGCACGGGAAAGAAAGAAAGAAAGAAAGAAAGAAAGAAAGAAAGAAAGAAAAGAAAAGAAAGAATGAAATGAAATAATAAAAGAAAGAAATAGAAAGCACAGGAAAGAAAGAAAGAAAGAAAGAAAGAAAGAAAGAAAGAAAAATGAAATGAAATAAGAAAGAAAGAAATAAAAGCACGGGAAAGAAAGAAAGAAAGAAAGGAAGAAAAGAAAGAAAGAAAGAAAGAAAGAAAAGAAAGAATGAAATGAAATAAGAAAGAAAGAAATAGAAAGCACGGAAAAGAAAGAAAGAAAGAAAGAAAAAAGAAAGAAAGAAAGAAAAGAAAGAAAAATGAAATAATAAAGAAAGAAAAGAAAGCACGGGAAAGAAAGAAAGAAAGAAAGAAAGAAAGAAAGAGAAAGAATGAAATGAAATAATAAAGAAAGAAATAGAAAGCACGGGAAAGAAAGAATGAAAGAAAGAAATAGAAAAAAAGAAAGAAATAGAAAGAAAGAAAGAAAGAGATATTGATTGCAACAAAGAAAAAGAGATATAAATGAAGACAATACGAGAGGAGTAATAGAAAAGATATAATAGGCCAGAAGCAAAGAAAGTGTGGATGTTTGGCCAAAGATTTTAATGAGGAGAAGGAGAAGGAGGAGGAGGAGGAAGAGGGCGTCGTTCGCGCGCCCAATTAACACATCTGTACAGATCATCATTTTAGTTGATTCAGCGGAAACTGAGAATGATTGATTTCATCAAATAATTGGCGCCATCATTGCTCTTAACTTCCGATTGATTAACTTCCGCTTGCTTACTTTCTTCCATTCTATTTTATGACGTCTTTCTCTCTCTCTCTCTCTCTCTCTCTCTCTTACCCCCTTCTCTTCTCGACTGCTGCTATAGCTATGGCTTCTAAGAAGCCGATTTATATATTAAAAGCAATTTAGTGGCGGCTATGGTGAAATAATAAATAGCTTACAACATCGATCGACGTCGACGGCATTTTTTTTCCGATCGAGCCTCATTGAAAATTAATAATGAAAATAAAATTATTCTTTTAAAAGTATCACGAAAATAAACAAGACTGGGTAGGAACGTTTGTCAACTGGAAATTGTACAAACCAAGAGAAGAAAGAAAGAGAAAATGAAAGGGAGAAAAAAAGAGGAGGAATAATGGAGAGAATTAAAGTAAGAAAAATAAATAAAAGAAAGAAAGGAATACTACGAAAGAAAGAAAGAAAGAAATGAAACAAAGAAAAGGGAGCAAAAAAAAAAAGAAAGAAAGAAAGAAAGTAATCGATAAGAAGAAAATAAAAGAAAGAAAAAGAAAAAAGGGAAAAGAATAAAAGAAAAAGTAATCGAAAGGAAGAGAATAAAAGAAAGAATCGGATAAAAAGAATTAACGAAAAAAGAAAGAAAGAAAAAGAAAGGGAAAAGCCTAAAAGAAAAAAGAATGTAATCGATAGAAAGAAAATAAAAGAAAGAATGGGAAAAAAAGAAAGAACGAAAAAAGAAATAAAGAATGGGAAAGGTATAAAAAAAATAAAGCAATACAGAAAGAAAGAAAAAAAGAAAGAAATATAAAATGGGAAAGGAATAAAAGAAAAAATAAAGTAATCGATAGGAAGATAATAAAAGAAAGAATAGGAAAGAAAGAAAGAAAGAAAGAAAGAAAAAAACGGAGTTTAAAAAGTAGAGGCAAAGAGAAAAAATAGATTAGTGTTTCAATTTTCACCTTCACCACAATAATTTTAGTGTCACGATCTATACTAGTTTAATTTTAGTATCACGCTCTATACTAGTTTAATTTTAGATGTCACGCTCTATACTAGTTTATTTTTAGTATCACGCTCTATACTAGTTTAATTTTAGATGTCACGCTCTATACTAGTTTAATTTTAGATGTCACGCTCTATACTAGTTTAATTTTAGTATCACGCTCTATACTAGTTTAATTTTAGATGTCACGCTCTATACTAGTTTAATTTAAGATGTCACGTCGAAGGAAGCTTAGTCAAAATCTTCCGTCGATATAACAAATCTCAAAAGCTCCCTGAAGTAAATTCTAATAAATGATTATTGCATCAATTTTATTTCTTACTCGCAGAATTTGATGACTTTGTATAAAGTATAAAGAGATTAGAAAATATATCTGCAAAGGATACGACGGAATATGAGTGCACCTCCAAAAATCTAGATAACCAGAGCCTGCCAGCTGATCTTTGCCCTGATTGAGCTCTAAATGCTCAACGAGAGAGGAACTGGCTTTTAACATTCAATGCCGCCAACGCTTCATCCTCACATATATCATGAGCAAGACGGCTTAGAGAATTTAAATATCATGAGGAAGAAGGCTTAGAGAATTTAAATATAATGAGAAAGAAGGCTTAGAGAATTTAAATATTATGACGAAGAAGGCTTAGAGAATTTAAATATCATGAGGAAGAAGGCTTAAAGAATTTAAATATAATGAGAAAGAAGGCTTAGAGAATTTAAATATCATGAGAAAGAAGGCTTAGAGAATTTAAATATAATGAGAAAGAAGGCTTAAAGAATTTAAATATAATGAGAAAGAAGGCTTAGAAAATTTAAATATAATGAGAAAGAAGGCTTAAAGAATTTAAATATAATGAGAAAGAAGGCTTAGATAATTTAAATATCATGAGGAAGAAGGCTTAGAGAATTTAAATATAATGAGGAAGAAGGCTTAGAGAATTTAAATATCATGAGAAAGAAGGCGTAGAAAATTTAAATATAATGAGAAAGAAGGCTTAGAGAATTTAAATATAATGAGGAAGAAGGCTTAGAGAATTTAAATATCATGAGGAAGAAGGCTTAAAGAATTTAGATATAATGAAAAAGAAGGCTTAGAGAATTTAAATATCATGAGAAAGAAGGCTTAGAGAATTTAAATATCATGAGAAAAAAGGCTTAAAGAATTTAGATATAATGAGGAAGAAGGCTTAGAGAATTTAAATATCATGAGAAAGAAGGCTTAGATAATTTAAATATCATGAGGAAGAAGGCTTAGAAAATTTAAATATGAGAAAGAAGGCTTAAAGAATTTAAATATCACGAGGAAGAAGGCTTAAAGAATTTAAATATCATAAGAAAGAAGGCTTAGAAAATTTAAATATCGCGAGGAAGAAGGCTTAGAAAATTTAAATATAATAAGAAAGAAGGCTAAGAGAATTTAACACTCATAGGACATACAATCAGAAAAATACAGTTGAAATTTATGGGATTATATCATGAGGAAAGAGGTCTTATAGAATTTAACAGCCACGGGACATACAAGAGTAACAGGAAGTAAATAGCGAATAACCTATTTAACTATGTTTGAATCGATAGCAGGACCAGGAGTAAGACACAGTTTGTTTTTTTGTTTTTTTAGCGTTTCACCCTAAGCAAGGCGGGAAGCCACTAGCACTCAAGGGGGTTGCAGAGATTTGGAGCGAGAGCAAAGAGGAGTGATAGAGGAAAGGATGAAGAGAAGGATAGGGGATAGATCCGGGCATCTGGAGACGTCGATTGACATTACATTTGAATAGTTGGAGATTATAGCTATCAGGAAAACGGGAAAAGGGGAGGGAGGTCCACAGGCAAGAATACGAGACATGAAGCTATTGGAGTAGAAGAGACGGCTACATTTAACAGTTTCGACAGTGAAAGGGTGAGAGCGAGATGCCAGCCTAGTTGACCGCTTAAATTCATGAAGTCTGGGAACCAGCGAAAGCAGTTCATCGGAGGAGTTACCATGAAAGTATTTGTAAAAGAGACAGAGTGAGGCGACGGCACGTCTGTGAGAGATCGATTACATTGCATATCCGTCTCTGGGTTTTATCAAGAACCTTGAGACAAACAGAAGGGGCTCCAGACCATATATGGCAGCAATACTCCATGCAAGGCGAATGGTTGATTTGTAGATTTGAAGGATCGACTCTTGCGAGAAAAATTTCCTGGCGTGGCACAGGGAGCCAACTTTCCTTGCGGTGGACGAAGCTATTGACTCAACGTATTCGTTCCATCTCAGGTCAGCAGACAATGTGAGACCGAGCAGTCGCAAAGAGGTGCTCTCGTGGAGTTGAGCGTCAGACATTCTAACGAGGGACAGGGATAGTCCTCTGTAAAATTTATTTAGAACAACAAAAGATAGGAAGTAGTGGAGAACGATGATCACGTAAATTCTGAAAAAGTCTTCAATATGAAAGCGGGTCAACATTCTGTATTGTAAGTTATTTATGCCGGCATAGAATAGGAAATTTAAGATGGCGTGACATGTATGAGTTGTGTGTATTTAGGCAGAAATTTGAAGAGAAAGAATGAAAAGGTTGGAAATGATGCCGACTGGTTTGTCGGCCGTTAAATGTAAGTGTGAGTTCTTTCCACCAGGGGGCGGGCTAAAATGTAAGGACACCTCATAAAGACTTTCTTATTTTTCAGAATTTACTACATGTTTTTATTTCCTTGTGTGAATAAGAAAGAAGATTTGTCCGTCGTTTTATGTTTTTGATTTCGATGTTTTTGTTTTCTGTTCTTTCTGGCTTCCTCACCCACATATGTGGCGGGATTGTGAGGGTTTGGCCGACTACAGGAAATCGGTAAATATGTGAGCAATCACGAAGGCGTTAGAGATAGATAGATAGATAGATAGATAGATAGATAGATAGATAGATTTGAACAAACTGATAGATAGATTGAATAATATGACCAACATAAGACATAGATATAAATAGACAGGCATACAGATAGATAGATAGATAGATAGATAGATAGATAGATAGATAGATAGATAGATAGATATGAACTGGCTGAGATAGATAGATAGATAGAGATATTTGAACAAAGATAGATGATAGATTGAATAATATGACCAACATAAGACATGAATATAAATAGACAGGCATAGATAGATAGATAGATAGATAGATAGATAAAATAGATAGATAGATAGATAGATAGATTTGAATAAATAGATAGATAGATAGATAGATGAATAATAAACTGGCTGATAGATAGAGATAGATTGAATAAAATGAACAAACCTGACAGTTAGATAGAACAGATAGATAAATAGATCAACCTACAGTTAGATAGACAGATAGATATCAATGGATGAGATAGATAGATAGATAGATAGATAGATAGATAAATTGAATAATATGACTAACATATGACATAGATAGAGAGAGATAGAGTTGATAGATAAACTCTGATAGATAATTCATATTATATATATATATATATATATATATATATATATATATATATATATATATATATATATATATATATATATATATATATATATATATATATATATATATAGATAGATAGATAGATAGATAGATAGATAGATAGATGTGAACAGCCTACGTTAGAAAAGAGAAAGAATGGGAATGTACAGACTTAGAAAGATAGATAGATAGATACATTTAAACAAACTGATAGACAGATTGAATAATATGACCAAACTGAGACACATATATGCAGACACACATATACACACACACACACATTGGGTAGGTTACACACACACACACACACACACACACACACACACACACACACACACACACACACACATATATATATATATATATATATATATATATATATATATATATATATATACAGATTTGTGTATTTAGGCAGCAATCCTTCTTTCATGTACATTTCATTGAATACGACAACCAAAGTGCTTTTATTTAGTTTTTTTTTTTACAATCTCTGATGCGATCTAATATTTTTTTCGGATGATAAATTCTATAAAAACTGTCCGAATGTTCTTTTATCCGAGCGCTTTCGGCTATACGTTTAGCCATTTTCAAGTTTAAGTATTTTAACTCTTAAATAAGAAATAGTTTATTGCATGTATGTATTTATATAGTGTTTTCATTTTTCAAAACACAGTCAATATATTAAGTCCATATTCATAGTTAATATTATTATTTTTTTTTTGTTTTTATTAATAAGGCTTCCATTATTTTTAGCCTTTTTTTTTGCATATAGATGATGCTATTATATTTGTGTTATCAACAAATATGTTACGAATAGA
>CAHIKZ030001193.1:940000-960000 GCA_903632075.3 Acanthosepion pharaonis
TTTTTTATATTTATATATATATATATATATATATATATATATAAGTGTATCACATATATGTAAGTATATTACATCTGCATTCGTCTTTCTTAAATAGAACGTTTAAAGTAATTATATCTATCTATCTACACACACACACATATATATATATATATATATATATATATATATATAACGCAATTCATGAGAACCATTTGGATGTTTAATATTTTTATTTTCTTGTTCACGTTTCTCTACAGATAGATAGATAGATAGATAGATAGAGAGAGAGAGAGAGAGAGAGAGAGAGATTTGATTGAGGAAGACAGCAAGTGTGACTTGGATAAATAGAGAGTAAAATAAAATACAGTGTATTTAATTTTATATAATGAAAGCTATAAGTAAACCCAGATTTTTGGAAGCCTACTGGGTAGGTGAGGATGGTGCAAGAGATAGCTATACTGAATGAGAAATCGGAGATCTGCTTTCGAATTCCAGTCGGATTTATTGCATTCACCATATCAAATACCTTTGGGAATTCCATGAATGCATCTCCCCCACCCCCTAGATATTTGTTAAATATTTTTAGGTTTTATCTATGTAAACATCATTGTTCTTTCTGAAAGAAATTTTTTATTCCATATTCACCCGAAAAATTGAAAGGTTTTCAGCATTGATAAACCATAAAAAAAGAAAACAATCACCAAAGGAAATAAAAAATGGTTAAAAAGAAGAACTTGTATCTGGAAAAATGACAAAGACGATGGACATAAGAACAGGTTGTCATGTTGAATTGATAATGTTAATTATATTTTATGAATAAGTTCTGAAGATGGTTTATTAGACCGAAACGTCCGACGTTGACATATTAACATTAAAACAGCATAATTGCATATAAGGATTTTTGTTTGTTATTTCCGTATATATTTTTCTTCATACTGTCGGATCTATATCCATATATTTGCATATATATATATATATATATATATATATATATATATATATATATATATATATATATATATATATATATATAAAAAATCGAAAAGGTCAGTATGTTTAACATTTTACGGGATATCAAAATCTAAATAGATAGATAGATAGATAGATAGATAGATAGATAGATAGATAGATAGATAGATATAAGGAGGTTGAAAATGATGGATAGATATGAAAAAACTGAGATAGATATGAACCGGTTAAAAAGATACATACATATATAGATAGATATGAACAAACTGAGATAGATAGATAGATAGATAGATAGATAGATAGATAGACAGACAGACAGACAGACAGACAGACAGACAGATAGATAGATAGATAGATAGATATAAGCAGGTTAAAAATGATAGATAGATAGATATGAATAGTCTGAGATAGATAGATAGATAGATAGATAGATAGATAGATAGATAGAAAATGATAGATTAAAAGATAGATAGATAGATAGATAGATAGATAGATATGAATAGTCTGAGATAGATAGATAGATAGATATGAATAGTCTGAGATAGATAGACAGACAGATAGATAGATAGATAGATAGATAGATAATGAAAAAAGATCGATATCAAGCAGAGTGCTTGCGAAGATTTAAACATATGAATATTTTTCGACATATTTCAATATAGTCGCTGTAATCTTTACTTTCTTTTCATTTATTTCATTCTGAAAGTAATACATGAATCTTATATTTTATAATTTTCTTGTTCACGTTTTCCTACTTTTACAAGAGCATTATCAAAAGAACTGAAAAAAAAAACTTAAAAAAAACCCCGTTTACCATAGCCACCTGATACTTAAAAATGCTCCGATCGATTAAAATATATTTGATTAAATTTCAAAAATATCTCCTGAACTAATCAATGAGATTTTAATATCATATAATATATTAAAATAAAATATATTAAAATAAAATATATTAAAAGAAAAGTTATTAAAATAAAATATATTAAAATAAAAATATAAATTAAAAAATTAAAAAAAAATATATCAAAAGAAAAGTTATTAAAATAAAATATATTAAAATAAAATATATTAAAATAAAATATATAAAAATAAAATATATCAAAAGAAAAGTTATTAAAATAAAATTATTAAAATAAAATAATTAAAATATATTAAAGTAATATATATTAAAATAAAAGATATTAGAATAGAATATATTAAAATAAAATATATTAAAAAATATATATTAAAATAATATATATTAAAATAAAAGATATTAAATTAAAATATATTAAAAGAAAATATATTAAAAGAAAATATATTAAAATAAAATATATTAAAAGAAAAGATATAAAATAAAATATATTAAAATAAAATATATTAAAATAAAAGATATTAAAATAAAATATATTAAAATAAAATATATTAAAATAATATATATTAAAATAAAATATATTAAAATAAAATATATTAAAAATAAAATATATTAAAAGAAAATATCTTAAAAGAAAATGTAAATATGTTAATTTGACATAGGGAAATAAAACCAAATGAAATACACTTATAGCTTGATTAATGAAACAAAGATATTAAAAGAAAATAGTGAATAATTATAATTAGAAATATATAATTTATTATTACATATTACTCAAACTATCGGATGTAGTTTAATGGTTAACGGCTCGGATATGAGTTCGAATCCCAGGTTCGTTAACGTTTCCTCACGCGCATATAGCCCTGGGAAAGATACACATTCATCTCTTTAGATCTAGGCATACGATAAACTACATCCATCAGCGAGTTGTCTTATCGGGGGATTGGAGACTTTGAGAAGCGTGGAACCACCTCTCATGTCCATTCTGTACCGGGGTGGTAGCACCTGTTAGGGTGCCAGCTATGGGCAAATAATCAACCCCAAAACAAAAACGGAACACTATGAAAGTATAAAAAATATTTTTATAGTAAAAATAATAGCAATACAATTTGATATAAAAATTCGAACAATACATATTTAGAGTAAAATGACCAACAATACATGTTTAAAGCAAAATGACTAAAAATACAAATAATAATTCAAAATAACCCATAGGGGTGTTGATATGTCGTCAAACAAAATCAAACAACCAAACAATCAACATGAAGTACCTCTTTCATAACTGCTATGGTAATTTACCCAGGCACGCATGGACTCTCCCAGTTATAAATAAGAGCAGTTACTGCCTTTTGGAGATGGAAGATTCCAGCAGTCAACTCTGACAGTCAGACTGAACATTCTTGCTGTAACACTCTCGTTTTTATATTTTTCTATTACTGTTTCTGTTAATATATATATTGTCTCGGTTCCTCTGTTTGTGTCTTTATTTCTGGCCACACCACTATCTATCTATCTATCTATCTATCTATCTATCTATCTATCTATCTATCTATCTATCTATCTATCTATCTATCTATTATGGTAATTTACCCACGCACGTATGGGCTCTCCCGGCTATAAATAGAAACAGTTACTGCCTTTTAGCGATGGAAGTTTCCAGTAGTCAGCTCTGACAGTTTGACTGAACATTCTTGTTGTAACACTCTGGTTGGTTTATGTTTCTATTACTGTTTCTGTTAATATATTTGTTTAACTCAGTTCCTCTCTTTCTATTCCTAACAAGGCCACAATACTATCTATTTATCTATCTATCTATCTATCTATTAGGGTAATTTAACCACTCATGCATGGACTCTTCCAGCTATAAATAGGAGCAGTTACTGCCTTTTGGAGATGGAAGTTTTCAACAGTCATCGCTGACAGTCGGATCGAACATTCTTGCTGCATATGTTTGTATTACTGTTTCTGTTAATATATTTGTTTAACTCAATTCCTCTTTTTGTGTATTTATTTCTGGCCCTAACGTGGCCACAGCAATAACATTAATATAATATCCTACAATTTCTTTATTCAAACTGCATTCCTAAATATAGCTGGTTCATAAATCACTGCCTCCCGGAATTATGTCCACACAACCATCTATAGCCAACGACGAAATTATTCGTACACCCATCAATTTTGAATATTTTTATCCATTTCTCAGAATCTAATGCCCATGTGATGTCAGGTTGTTTATATGTTAATAAGCACACAAAAAAAGAAAGAAAACTCAATTTCCAGAACAATGGGTTAAATACAACAAATTTGATAGGCGAATTATGCAAAATAGGAAAAAACAAAATTATTCGTACAGTAGAAAATATCGTTTTAAATTGATTGATTCATGTAAGTAATAGTAATTTACATAATTATTTTATCGGTGAAGCCTTCTAGACTATTTATTCAGTTGAATATTTGTGATAATTCCAGCAAAGAACATCACGTGGTGCCTGCAGTGTCACCATTGTTGAAGACAAAGGAACTTAGCGTTGACATGAGACAGAGAATTATTAATTTCCACAAATCAGGAAATAGTTACGGCTCTATTTCAAACCGGTTAGCTATCCCTAGATCTACGGTACAATTTATTATATAGAAATTTAAACAGTTTTGCACCACAGAGAATTTACCTGGGCGGATATGCACAAAAACCGAGTATTTTCTACCATTTATTCAATTGTGAAAGCAGAATAACATAGCTGTTTTTAGTTATGTGCCATGCGTGATACACGCTTAGGTGATCAGGTATCTTTCGATACGTGACTGACGAGACAGATTTTTTCCGCAGTAGCATGCCATTTCTTTCTGCGGTAGACCAGTTGCCATCCAAGCCTATAGAACCCGGTCTGTCCTGCTATTTATCCATAGCTGGAGGTGGGGAAAAAGAGTATTCATACCTTTCCCAAGGATATTAGGATGTAATTGAATGTAATAGATTTGAATTGAATTCGAATTTGGCTTCCCGATTCCTCAATCCGAGCCGCTATCCTTTCAGTCAGTTATGAGCCATACGTGATATACGGTTAGGTGATCATGTATCTTTCGATACATGACTGACGAGGCAGATTTTTTCGCACAGTAGGTTGCCATTTCTTTCTGCGGTAGACCAGTTGCCATCCAAGCCTATAGAACCCGGTTTGTCCTGCTATTTACCCATAGCTCGAAGGGCGGTGGAGAAGTGGATTAATGCCTTTCCCAAGGGTATTAGCACGTTTCTCAGTCCGGTTACTTCACCGTGCCTCCTCATTTTTATTGCTTCAAAGCTCCCAAGTAAATAAAAATTCGACATGAAATGACCCATAAGGTGTTGATATGCCATTAAAAAAATCAAATCAAAACAGTCTCTATTTCTTCCCTCTTTTCCCAGCTATGGTCTGAATAATGGGGCAGACAAGGGTTCTATAGCATTGGGTCTATCAGTCTAACGCGAAAAGAAAACGTGCTAAACATTCTGCCTATTAATTGTGAGTTCAGCCCCCAGCCGGCCAGTGTTTTACTCAGTGGAACGACATCAAGCTCAATAGTTAGATTAAATAAGAGTTTCACTTCGGAATTCGTTGTAGGTTACTCGGATTGGCATATATTTGATAAAGGTTGGAGCCCCTCAAGGTGATGTAATGGTTAACAAGCTTGTCTCTCAAGCACAGTTACGGCTGAGTAGTGAGTTCGATCCCAACTGGGTGCTCCCATACTTTTGGCCTTGTGCCACATCTACGCTTAGAAAATTACTGATACTTACCTGGTACAGGTCAGTGGATATCACTGGCTATGATTACCTTAGACGAGCGCTGACGGACTTGGACAGGCTATGATCAGCCAGGACTAGCCTAGACCAGCTCTGACCAGTTTAGATAAGCCATGACCAGCTAAGACCAACTATGACCAGCTCAGACCAGCGACCCGAGTGAAAACAGTCGAGTCCACACGTTAAAAAATGACCTTGTGTCACAACTTGAGTCAGTGTGGGGGGAGGTCACCCCCTTCTACAGGTCAGGAGGTATCACAGGATATGAATAGCTTAGACGAGATCTGACGGGCTTAGAAAGGCTATGATCAACCAAAACCAGCTATGACTATCTTAGACCAACTCTGACCATCTTGGACAAACTATGACCAATTTAAACCAGCGTCCCGAGTGAAAACACTCGGGTCACCACGTTGAAAAATGACCTTGTGTCACAACTTGACTATTGGGGGACAGAGAAGTAAATATTTACATCTGATGAAGGTCAGAGTGCACAACGGTCGAAATTTTGTAATGACAATAAGATGAGTATAATAGTATTAATATAAATAATGTAAATAATGATAACTACTTTAAATTTAAATTTAAACATGTTGTTAAGACAAGATAAATAAGACTAACATTTAATAAGAAACTTAAAAATAAATTCGGAGTTTACTGGCGATCACTTCTCCGTTCCTCAGAACTCAATCTAAAAAAATCAAGGAATAATGAATAATTAATCAGTAATATACTAAATACTGAATATCTACAAGCAGGTTACATTAAGTCCTAACAGCCATTCCTTTTGTTTATACAGAGAAGACTCTCTGGATATTATGAAAATAGTCTCAAGGCTTTTTCAGATGGAACCCAGAATGAGATCTGCATCAAAGGGTGAACATGTTATAACGATATGCCTCGGCTCTGCAACTGGAAATCCTGGTGATGCAGACTTAAGCAAATTCTTTCGAAGCTGACCTCTTCTAATGAACACTAGAGGATGCTGGGTAATCCTCCTTTCAAGAAATTCAGTTGTCTCGCCTATATAGGCCAGTCTTGCATTGGCATTTAAAAGAAATAACTTGTTTTGAAAATAGGCAGGTTGTCTTGATAGACGGCCAAGACGAGAACATAAATCGAGGATTAGCTGAAAAAATGTTGTGAAATCCTGTCCGAGATTAGCTTAGCAAGAATCGCGTTAGTCACACTAATCCGAGACAATTGTTATTAGAGACAACATATTTCGGACCCCAAATTTTTACGCTCACGGAATTGTGGAATCATCGCATTTATGTTCGATTGTGCAATGTCCGAAAGAGATCCGTTATCAAAAAATATCTGAAGAACGGTCTAGCTAAACGGTTTCGAACTTCGCTTAACAGAGCTAAATCGAGATTAATAAACTGAATTATCACTAAAAATTGTACAAAGTGTATTGGAGAAAATGAAATTAAAAAAAATATGTTTAGATGGAAATTAGTTGGAGGCCTAATACAAAATCTTTCTATTTACACAGAGAGGGCTTGAACGATAAAATATTATATGTCCGTATATATATATATATATATATATATATATATATATATATATATATAGAATAGTATCTAGTATACAAAACAATTTATCTAATTTTAACAATACGAAAATAATTACAACCTCATCCAGACCAAATCATGTATATATGTGTGTGTGTGTGTGTGTATAGATAGATAGATAGATAGATAGATAGATAGATAGAGATAGATAGATAGATAGATAGATAGATAGATAGATAGATAGATAGATAATGGACAGAGATAGATAGATAGATAGATAGATAGATAGATAGATAGATAGATAGATATTATTACTTTAAACGTTCTATTTAAGAAAGTGAAATGCGGATATAAAATTTCAATGGCCAACATCCACTCAAACACGCATATAAACACACACACACACACGCACACGCACACGCATCTATCTATCTATCTATCTATCTATCTATCTATCTATATATATATATATATATGTGCGTGTGTGTGTGTTTGGGTTTTAAAGACACAGCTAAAATCATAATTCCCAGTAATTTTAAAAGTTACTCCAAAATTCGCTTGAGGATGAAATGGAACTAATGTCTTTAATTTAATTACAAAATTAAATTCGGGGCTTTTAGCTTCCATTTTTGAAACATGGTTACAACTGTGTAGCGGAAAAACATATTTTAAATCAATTAATTTATAATATTAATGCTCTGTAAATTTACATTGAGCACTATTTTGTAAAATAAAATATCTATAGGAACACCGGATTATATATCTTACTGTTCTTTTTTTTATATATATATATATATATATATATATATATATATATATATATAAATGAAAAAAATTATAATGAATCAGTTACTAAGTCTGTTGAAAGGAAAGTTGATTCACTCTGTCGTAGTAGACAATTTTTCTCTCCAGAGTCTATCTTACATGTTTATAAGGCTATCATATTTCAAATGTTGCTGCCACATATGGCCTGATGCGTCTGTTCTCTAGTTAGAATTTCTTGATAAAATCCGAAGAAGAATCTGCTATGTTATTGATCCTAAACTGGCATCTCGGATTAAATCATTTATCTGTTCTCTATTTAGAGTTTCTTGATAAACTCCGAATAAGAATCTGCTATATTATTGATCTTGAACTGGCATCTCGGATTATGTAATTTTAACCTACTGCCGTAATGGAGCTTCCCTGCGACTTTTCTATAAATACTTTCATGATAATTCTTCTGATGAGGTTTGCTCTTTGGTGCCAAGAATTTATGAATTAAAGTACTTGATTGGCAAGGTCTCATAATTTTATAGTTGAATTGGTTAAATGTAAATGTAATTTCTTTGCTAACAGTTTTCTTTTCCCGCACTTCTCGCCTGTGGAACTCTCTTCCGACTTCTTGCTCGCCAGTCACTTTTCTAAAATTTAAATGCAATGTCAAACGTTGCCTACTGTCTTCTTGAATCCTCTTCTTTTAGTGTTGTCGCTCTATAATAATGTTTTTTTTTTTCCTTTTTATTCTTTCACACTCAGTAACCCCTTGTATCTTAGTGGCTTTATTGACATGCGTGGGGTGAAATGAATCGTAATAAAAATGTCAGATTAATTATAAATCCACTAATTTTTAAGAAAAAAGAATTGTTTACGTTTCAGGAAAATAATTTGAGTTAAAAGGATGCGGTTTTTTTTTTTTTTTTTTTTTAAAGCCAGAATAATAGAACTTTGCTTGCTGCAACGTGCTCTGTAGCCAAGTGATAAAGCACACCAGATCAAACGGCGGTTTCTCCTACAAAGGGGGACGAAAATACGATCCGAGTAAAGGAATTTTTTCTAAGATTTCCCGAATCCCCAGACGTAATAATATATGTTTTATAAATCAAAATGGTACGTCTATTTGAAATACGAAGAGTCCTCTATAATAACGTTTGACTTAAATCCATTGTTTCTAAAGAAATATATATATGCTTAAAGCAGGATTTTATGCATTGTTTAAAACGCTATAAATTTCTCTCTCCAATTGCAAAACTGTGCCCCACTATTATTTGCATAATATACGTCTATTTCGCTAAGCAAATGTTTTATCTTTTCGAGATGAAAGAATACTCGGTGCCTTTGTTTATATAGAAAATTCCTTTTTATTTCTGTAACTGTCTAGAAAACTAACGAACATTTGTTTCTACGCGGTTTTACAATTCTTTATCTGCGTGTAAACCTAGTCTAGAGGAGATTAGATTTGAGACAAGATATTCATCGATTGTGGCACTAAGGGTAGGGTAAGTCAATAATAGTCTTTCTTTAGTCGAAACTAATTCACTTACTATCAACATCCACCCCTTCCATGACCTACCGATCTACCTCATCAGTAGACTAGACCTATGTTCTATCTGTGTAGTTTTGTGTGTGTGTGTGTGGAGGGGGGAATAATAATACAAAAACATTTTCCCATGATGCATGTAATAAAGTAACCGGAAAGAGATTTTAGTCAGCTGCGCAAATTTATGACCCCACTTCCGGAAACAGTAGCGTGCAATTTAGTTTGTGAAATTAACTTTGTTGTACAAGCGCCCTACAGCCAAATCAACTGGTATAGTGATTTTCCAAGTGTAGCTCAGAGGTGGCACAAGGCCGAAAATAAGGGGCACCCAGTGAGGATCGAACTCACTACTCAGTCGTAATTCTTCTAGCGAGACAAGCTCGTCTACCATTACACCGCATCGAGGTGCCCAGTGATTTTCCAAGCGTAGCTCAGATGTGGCACAAGGCCGAAAGTATGAGGCACCCAGTGAGGATCGAACTCACTATTCAGTCGTAATTCTTCTAGCGAGACAAGCTTGCTAACCAATACAACCGAGATTAGTGACCGCGTAGCTAGATTGCACAAGGCCGGTAAGGGGCACCCAGTGAGGAATTTTCACTATTCAGTCGTAATTGTTCTAGCGAGACAAAGTTAACCATTACACCGCATCGAGGTGCCCAGTGATTTTCCAAGCATAGCTCAGATGTGGCACAAGGCCGAAAGTATGGGGCACCCTGTGAGGATCGAACTCACTACTCAGTCTTAATTGTTCTAGCGAGACAGGTGCTGCTAACCGTTACACCGCCTTCTTAGTTCACCCGGGCTTGTTGCGCTGATACAGTCCACGGGGATCGCTTTTTCCGGCTCTCCCAGTATGATAGCACAGATCACAGCAAATGCCTCTTTGTATCTGGTCATAATTGTAAACGTCCTCAAAGATTTTAAGGCCTTTTTCTTTACTGACAGAATGAGGCAACGTATAGCGTCTAACAAAGTTGCTGACTACTGTTGGTTATGCAATATTGTATTAAATAAGAATACGTCTTCTATTTCTCCTTCTCTTCATTCAATTTCTGATAAATTATAATGCTTTGCTCGTAAATTCTCTTCAATTTCATGTGGAGTATCTTTCCCTAATAAATCTGATTAACATTCTTCTTGGCGTGATTCATTCCTTACCTCCTCCTTGTAGAGCATCATAATTCCGTCCTCTTGCCAATTCGGATCATAGAAGAGATTTTTAAAGCGTAGCTTAGATGTGGCACAAGGCCGAAAGTAAGGGGCACCCAGTGAGTATCGAACTCACTACTCAGTCGTAATTGTACTAGCGAAACAAACTTGCTAACCATTACACCACCTCGAGGTGCCCAGTGATTTTCCAAGCGTAGTTTAGATGTTGCACCAGGCTGAAAGCATGAGACACCCAGTGAGGATCAAACTCATTACTCAGTCGTAAAGGTTTTAGTGAGGCCAGCTTGCTAACCATTACACCGCCTCGAGGTTAAATGTGGCACAAGGCCGAAAGGAAGGGGCACCCAGTAGGGTCGAGCTCACTCCTCAGTTGTAATTGTTCTAGAGAGACAAGCTTAAAAAGGAAATAGGAGTTGTTGAATTATTAATGGAACCAACATGGCGTCCGAGTAATTGAGGGATATTTTTAATCTTCCTAGTGAGCACTGTGTCAAAGAGGCTTGGCCTTTGCTGACAGAATGAGGCACCGTACAACATCTGATAAGTTTAGTTCTCGTGACACTTAAAAAGTATTATATTGAAGTTTTCGGCTCTTGTTTTGAAACATGAGAACTCTTATTTAGCGTGTTGGAATCATAGTTTTAAATAAAGAAATATATATATATAATATATATATATATATATATATATATATATATATATATATATTATACTACTAGTAGTACTCGGTTGAAAAAAACCCTCGGATATCACAACTTGTAAGCCTATCAGAACAAATTGGCACCCGAGGAGAAAAATTGGAAAACAAAGAAAGAACGAGAAGCATCCGACCAGGGTGAAATAAATCGTCCGGTGCCTTAAGTTTCTGTACCATCAAATATCGATAAATTCAACTTTTTTTCCACCGATTTCGTTCAAACTCGGTATGTAGGTTACTTACAGCATGACGAGTTCAACGATACCTCGTTTCTATTTCTACGTCACTGTGTTTAGCGAAAAACCGCGAAAAACGAAAAATTGATTTCAACACAAAGTTTTACTCCTTCAATTTTTAAGCAATCTAATACAAACTTCAATCAACTGAAGTTGATTAACAGTCATTTAACTTGATAATTGTGTTCATATAGTGAAAGACCGCGTAAATAGCGAAAATAGCTAGTATTCTATAATGTTAATCCTTATTATTTACTATTTTATAAAGTTTGAATCAATTGGCAATTTGCCAATGTTTCGTCAACCATTCCAGTAAATAATATAGTTAATAAATAGTTTAAATATACACTCTAATAAATAGTGTTTATCTATATTTCTGAGATGATGTATTATGTACACTATTTACCGCTGTGCCATGTGTCCTTGAGGACATCTGTTTATGAATCTCTGGGTATTATAACATAATGTCTTCAGCAACCACTTTTTAACAGTGCTCATAATGCAATGTTTGCTGTTATCATTGTATTTTTTAATAAGGAGAAAAGCAATAATAACAACAAAAATTGCAATATGAGCTCTGGTGAAAAAAAAAAAAACAAGACAAAACAAAACAAAAAAGAACAAACAAACATGCAATGCATGCAGTGAAAAAGGCGTTAATTAGATCCAGTGACAGGATCCAAAGAATGTGAGTTCAGTACCTGGTTAAGGCGGTGGAAAACTTTGAGAGGAGAATGAACAGGAGATAACTGACATCTATTAGACATGGCACGTGGAACTAGAACAGTTTACCCCAGTAGAAATAAAGGGTTCAGTTCAACATTCCAACCACCTGAAGAAGGCCGGAGCGTACAACGGCCGAAACGTTGGGATAAACATGGCGACAAAGATGAGGACAATAATCCGAATAATGTAAATAGTGTTTATCATTAGGAAGTGGTTGTATACAGCTCACAGTTTAAATTATTGATTCCCAAACGATTTTAGTGCCCACCCCCACTGTAATAATTAATTCTTATATATTTAAAATTCATGTGAAGGAAGCTTAAAAGGCCATTAACTTGGTCTCTAAACAAGCCTCCAAAGAACATGGCGTCCATGAAAGAGAAAAATTAAAAACAAAAAGACATTTAAACATATATAGTTTCAAAACATATAATAGATAAATGGGAGGCAGAAATATAAAATATTTGAATGAAAACTTATTCTGTAATATACTTTGATCATTTTAATCATGAAATAATAATGCAAAATGAAATTTGAACTCATCATAAAATGACTGCTAGTAAGATCATTATGCGTCATGCCTGCTACAGATAGATTTTATATTAGGCACCAATTTAGTCAGCTTAAGTCTCAAGTCTCCTCGTTTAGTGATATCCAGTCGATTTCTTTTCTTCAATAACAAATCATTTACAGCAGTAAAGCCACAATCAGCTAAACATGAAGATGGAAATGGTAACAACAAATTTCTTGCAACGGTGGTGAAGTTTGGGTATTTAGTTACTGTCTTATCACAAAGCTATGCCATCACTCTTTTTTATATTGAATAAAGTTTTAACAGACTCATCATTTTGCATCTCCGAGAGTTTAGACTCACTAGAAAACAATTCACTGTTAATAACCCATTCTCGAATTCCCATCTTATTCTTTTGGTATAGTAAGCCGAAGGGAGCACATCCTACGCATACCCCACCAAAATATTACCATGAGCCCCACATTGGGAACCACTGATTTAGGTAATTCAACATTAAAATGATGAGACCTAATTGACAATCAAGTACTACACTTAAATTCATGTAGTCAAGGCACCAAAGAGGAAAATTCCTTATAACAAAATGATACAGGGTAGCCACATTATGACAGTGGGAAAATGACTGAAGACAAGATACCAGGTCAGATTAATTTTCTACTATCGTACCTAGACTTTATGAATTTAAGCTCAGTACTAAATTGGCAACAAGGTCTCATCATTTTACAACTGAAATGACCAAATCTTATCGTAACACTGTCAGTCAAACTCACTAGAAAACAATACACTGTTAATAACTCATTCTCGAATTGTCACCTTATTCTGTTGATATAGTAAGCCGAACGCTGCACATCATACGCATGCCCCACCAAAATATTACCATATTCCCACCGGTGAGGCATGCGCCCCACGTTGGGAATCATTGGTTTAAATAAACAATCTAACAAATAGTGTTTATTATTTTGTTGTTAATTCTCATGAAGAAAGAAAATCTGTAAATTCCTATATGTTTAAATTCTCATCATTTCTTTTTTAAAACATAAAACAATGAACATTGCTAAAGAGTGAAGTTAGTTAAAAAGAAAAAGCTGTGTCATGGAAAAAATATATTCTTTTCACATAACTTATTACGGACACGTTTTTTCCATGTTCGCCCTAATTTGTTTATCGTCGCTTTCTTATATGAACAATATCAAAGAATTTATCAATAGTTTCTCACCGGCCCATCAAAATGAATCACGCAACGAGTTTCGCTCGAAAGGATTCCGTTCCCAAGCAACTATTTATCCTATCAGACTTACTAATCTACAAATCAACTATTCGCCCTTGCATGGAGTATTGCTGCCATATCTGGTCTGGAGCCCCTTCTGTTTGTCTCAACGTTCTTGATAAAATCCAGAAACGGATATGCAATGTAATTGGCCCTGATCTGGCATCTCGTCTGCAGTCACTCTCTCACAGACGTGCCGTCGCCTCCTTCTATCTTTTTTTACAAATACTTTCATGGTAACTGCTCAGGTGAGCTGCTTTCGCTGGTTCCCAAACTTCATGAATTTAAACATTGTTCTAGGCTGGCATCTCGCTCACTTTCACTGTTGAAACTGTTAAATGTAGCCGTCTCTTCTACTCCAATAGCTTCATGTCTCGCACTTCTCGCCTGTGGAACTCCATCCCCAGTTCTTGTTTCCCCTGATAGCTATAATCTCCAACTATTCAAATGTAATGTCAATCGACGTCTCCAGATGCCCTGATCTATCCCCTATCCTTCTCTTCATCCTTTCCTCTATCACTCCTATTTGAACTCCAACTGTCTGAAACCCCTTGTGTAGTAGTGGCTTCCCGCCTTGCTTGTGGTGAAACGCTTATAAAAAAAAGAAAAAAAAACCAACTAAGGCAGGACTGGGAGCTAGTCTCGAAAGTAACCTCTAATCAATGGTTAACTGGGGCAACAAATGACTTGTAATTTTAACACGTCCGTAACGAAACCATTTCTACCTCCATCAGTACGACTGCTGCTAACCTCCAGGAGATCAAATCTATGCGACATCCCAGTTAAATGTTCTCCACTGACATGAATTTGATTGATTATATTGAATCAATTGCAAGGTCTACTGTTATGAAAGTTGGTCCTTGCGTCGAGCTAGACAATCTTTCTCGTCAGAATCCATTTTGCACATTTGTAAATCGTACGTGTATTGAATATTGCCCCCACATCTGTTTTTTTTTTTTTTTTGGTGTGTGTGTGTGTGTGGGGGGGGTTACGGCATATCAACCTCAATGGTTTATTTAATGCCGAGAAGATTTTTAGGATAGGTTCGTATAAATAGAATATGTAATCTTTGGCTTGATTCATATTGTAAGATATTTTGTGCTTTTGGAATGGCTGACGGATATAGGACAAGAACAGTCCGTGTTCGTCAAAGACACTGGATCAAGGGACGCGATATTTATTCTCAAAAATTTATCAGAAAGAACAATACAGATCCAAGAGGATGGTTAGGTTTGGTTTGGTTTGTTTTACTGCATATCAATTTCAATGGGTTATTTAATGACGACAAGATTTTTAGAATAGGTTCGTATGAATAGAATATGTATTCTTTGGATTGATTCATTTTCTTTTACGGTATATCTACCTTAATGGGTTATTTAATGCCGACAAGATTTTTTAGAATAGGTTCGTATGAATAGAATATGTATTCTTTGGTTTAATTCATTTTCTTTTACGGAATATCAATCTCAATGGGTTATTTAATGCCGACAAGATTTTTAGAATAGGTTCGTATGAATAGAATATGTATTCTTTGGTTTGATTCATTTTCTTTTACGGCATATCAACCTCAATGGGTTATTTAATGCCGACAAGATTTTTAGAATAGGTTCGTATGAATAGAATATGTATTCTTTGGTTTAATTCATTTTCTTTTGCGGCATATCAATCTAAATGGGTTATTTAATGCCGATAAGATTTTTAGAATAGTTTCGTATGAATAGAATATGTACTCTTTGGATTGATTCATTTTCTTTTACGGCATATGAACCTCGATGGGTTATTTAATGCCGACAAAATTTTTATTGCTGATAATATTTTTTCCAAAAATGTTTTGGTGGAAATATCTTTTCAAAAAAGTACTACTGGTAATAATTTTTCCAAAAATGTATTGCTGGTATTAAAACCTATTTTTATACTTTCCTAGTGTTTTGACCCCTTTTCTTTTGATTGTGGGTGAAACAGGGTGGACCAGGGAACACCAGCAATGAAGAGGTGGTTCCATGTTCCTCAAAACCTCCTGATCAGAGGTCTTGCTGCCGGATGTAGTTCATCGTCTTACCCAGAACTCGGATGTAGTTTATCGTCATACCCAGGACGGAAATCTAGGTTGGTGCTCCTGCTATATATCTTAAGATCTATGACAAAATCCAAATAAGAGCCTGCTATTTTATTGGTCTTGACCTGGCATCTCGGCTGCTATCACTTTCTCATCATCCTCACGTGGCTTCCCTCTGTCTTTTCTATAGATATTTTCAGAGCGATTATTCTAATGAGTTCTCCCCCTTGGTACCTGCTTCGCATGAATTGAAGCGTACAACTAGATTGTTAACTCGGTCTAACCATGTTATTGTTGCAACCGCAAGTTCTATTCTAATAGTTTTTTCGCTTGCACTTCTCGCCCGTGGGACACTCTTCTTGTTTCTTGCCTTCCTATCACCTACATTCTTCAAAAATCTAAATGCACTGTTAATTCTTATACTTTGCCTTTTTTTTTGCCTATTATTTTATGTCTTTTCACCACAATAATATCTTCTTATTCTCTTTCACTCTCAGTAACAGCTTGCGTCTTAGTGGCATTATAGCCATCATCTGTTTTCCTGAAACATGTTTTTTTATTGTTCTTTCTCCTCACTAATGTCTTCTCATTCTCTTTCACTCTCAGTAACAGCTTGCGTCTTAGTGGCATTACCGCCATCTTCTGTCTTAGATCTTAAGATATATATGAAATATATATAGAAATAAAAGTAGTAGGTCCCATATAATTAATCCGTGTAGAATTTATAATTATTTCAGAATCAGCTCAATCTAAATGTTGAATAAGTCCGGCGAGAAGACACATCCTTGTCTTGCATCCCTTTAATCTTTTGTATAATTAATGAATACACTTTCTATCCGTATGTGACACTATTTGGCTTGCTAAAATAAAAGAAAGAACGAAAAAAAAAGAGAAAGGCGAGAATTAAATTTAGGTGATAAGAAGCCATCACGGAAAGAACACTAAGCAGTGTTATTTTTCTGACAAGGAAAAGTGGTAAAATTTTTATTTCTATTGTCGAGAAAAGAAGATACTGGAATTAATCTGATTTATGTTACGGGGCGGGTGGAAATCCCAGGTTGCTCAAATAACCTCAGAGACAGAATTCTAAATAGATAAAAATTAACTGGGTCGCAAAAAAACGAAAATGTCCATTTGGACCACACAGAATTACAAAACAAAAGACCAAACTACGGGAAGGTCGTTTGGAAAAGGCATCTGTTTTGTGTCGAAGCTGGCTATGGTGGCGAAATTATTTTATCGGGAATAGATAACGCCAGAATGCGAAACGTCCAATTGACCACCCACTTGATAATTGGCGAAAATCTCGTTGACGAATTCCATATGAAATTCGGCTGTGGTGGCGGGATTGTTTTATCGGATCAGTGGTTTGCGCCAGGAGTGCAGGTACGTCTGGTTGGCCAGCCGCTTGGTGATGACGAAAAGCTAATTGACGAATTCCAGGTAATTCGGTTAAAGATAAAGAGTCTAGGGTGTGAGGTCTCCTCGAAGAGAAGAAAGAAAAGGAAAAGAGAAAAAGAAAAAATAATAATAAAATTTTTTTTCTTTGAGCAAGATTTTTTAAACCGAGGCTAGTCTGGGCGCCCATTGGCTGAATGGTAAACATGAGCGTTAGGCGGAGGTAATCATGTGAAGCAGGAGGGGAGGCTTGTTGGCACCCATTGAGGGGATAGGTGTGCGATGTCACTGTGAGAGAGAAGGGAAACCCGTTGACACACTCTGAGGGCTTGGTGAGATACTAATATGAGAACAGAAGAAGGTGGGAGGACGAAAAGACTTCCAAAAATGGAAAATAATAAAATTTTCCTGACCGAAAACAAAGAAGTGGATTGCGGGTTTGGAATTATCAAGGAACCTCAAACCCCGACAAGCCCACCCCGGTTTTGGTCGGCGTCCATATAAGCAGAGTCGCAGCGAGCGAAAATCTGTTCCAGTTGGAGTCCAGTTGGAGTTCAGTTCCAGTTAACTTGAGTTCCAGTTAAGTTCCAGTTAGTTGCAGTGAGCAGAAAGCTCTGAAGACCCGCCTTGCAGATAGCTGACTAAGATTCACGCAAATCAAGACTCATCTTCTAACCAAGAACAATTTATTTTTGAAGAACGACTTAGACTCACACCACCAGAACAAGTTTTAGGAATTTCGCCTGAAGATACACCAAGAACCAGTTTCTTAAAGAACAAACAACTTAAGATGTTAAGACTCGCCTAACAAACATAAAGTGTCACGAATCCATATAGCGGGTTGGGAAAAAGATGCAGTCTTGTATTCAGCAACCAGATATAAAATATTGTTATTCTTTTTTAACACAATTGAACTTTTCGAGTTATTATTTTATTTTCTTTTACATATACTTGTGCGATATCGCTCTTGTTCGAACCCGACTTGCATTACGGCCCGGCGACTGATTGATTTCGTTTACCTAAGATCAAATCACAACGTGGGTAGGTTAGACTAGAAATCAAAGCAGTTACTTCGGTAACCAGATGTTGGAGGCGAGCTGGGAACGACAAGGCTGATACCGAATCTAACCAGATTCCCATCCGAATCAACAAAAGGTTAGAACGTCACATTTGGTGCCGCGACCAATACCAAGCCAGTTGGTCGTCACAGGACAGGATAGCTCGACGGACGCAGCCAGGCAGACGTCACGATTGGCGCAGCGACACCGCAGGGGTGGGGGCGTCACACGTATGCAGGTTTTAATTTTCAAATACATCAAAGTTACCTAGCCTTTTCAAATGTTAGAAAGTTTTAAAGAAAACTGCAAAAAAAAAAAAAAAACAAAAAAAAACACATACTCGTTTTGTTCTACAGAAGGATACTGAGAACAGCATGGACGAGGTGCGTAAGCCATGGAGTGAAACAAAAAGTCAGTTATGCGACATGCTTAGGCGATCATGTATCTTTCAATACATGACTGATGAGGCAGATTTTTTCCCCGCAGTAGGTTGGCATTTCTTTCTGCGGTAGACCAGTTGCCATACAAGGCTACAGAACCAGGTCTGTCCTGCTATTTACCCATGGCTAGGGGAGAGAAAGAGGATTCATACCTTTCCTATGGGTATCAGTGAATGCATTGAATTCGACTGGAATACGAACTCGGCTCCTCCGAATCCTCAAACCGAGCCGTTATCCATTACTCCACCGTGCCTCCTCAATAAAAAAAGATAGAAAATATTCGTTCATGCTTAGACTATTGCTGCCTCATATGGTCCGGCACTCCTGCTATTTACCATAAGCTCCTTGATAAAAACCAGAGAAGAATCAGCAATATTATTGGTCCTGATATGGCAGCTCGGCTCCAGTCAGTTTCCCACCGCTGTAAGATTGCCTCTGTATGCCTTTACTATAAATACCTTCATGGTAATTGTTCGGATGAGTTCTATGCCATTGTGCCTAGACTTTTTGAATTTAAACGCCGAACTAGACTGGCGTCGACATCTCATTGACAGGTGAACTGGTACGATGCAACCGTAAGTTCTATGCAAATAGTTCTTCTCTCGCATTTCTCGCTTGTAGAACTTCCTTTAATATGAAAAAATTTAAATGCAATGTCAATCGCTATCTACTGTCCTCTTGATTACTCTTGTTTCTTCCCGCTCATTAATAATGCTTCTGTTCCTAATTCTTGCACATCCTGTAACCTCTTGTGTCTTAGTGGCTTTAATGCCTTACTTGGAGTGATACCAATTAAAAAAAGAGAGATAGATATTGAAGAGACTTTGGTAGATAGTTAGATAGATAGATAGATAGATAGAGTCGTAACCTCTATGCCAATACTTTCATTTCTGGCACTTCTCGCTTGTGTGGAACACCCTCTGGGGTCCATGCTTTCCAGCTCACTTTAATCTGCAAAAATTTAAATGCAATGTCAATCGCCATCTACTCGCGTCCTGATTATTCGTTTCTCTTCC
>CAHIKZ030001193.1:965000-975000 GCA_903632075.3 Acanthosepion pharaonis
AAACAAAAACGAAAGGAACGTTTACAAAGAAAAACGACGAAAAAAAGAGGAAATCATTTATCTTAATTCTATCTCTTTCATTTCCTTTTCCTCAAATCTTTCCCTTTTAAAATTCAGTGTTCCATTCAAGTGTCCGTAATGTCTTTCCTAATTTTCTCCGTTGTTATCTTTTCTTTTTAAAATCTCGCTCTGTCTCTGAGTCGCATCTTACCTCTGTTTTAATTCATTTCGTGATTCCTTCATTTTCTTTCTTCGATTTCTTATCGGTTTCACTCAGTCACATTACTGTCGTCTGCATCCAATGCATCATGTGTATAGCCGCCATTTTTTATCATGGATGTAGTTCAGACTCATCACCGGACATTAAAACTATAAACCCTCTGGCCCTTAGCAATGAGGAGATATGAAGATAGATATCAAAAAATGAAACACCGAAGCTTTCCTAGGGCTTTTATCAAATATATCAAACATTCAAATTGCTGCAATTAATGGAGGAGATAATATTTAAGCGCTGAGTCTACTATTTTATATAGAATAATAACTGCTCACATATAATGTATATTTATGTATAACATGTGTATCATATATATATATATATATATATATATATATATATATATATATATATATATATAACTATATCTGTATGTATTTATATATATATATATATATATATGTATTATATATATGTGTGTGTATTTTATATATATATATATATATATATATATATATATATATATATATAGATATGAAGAAATATAGTTTTAAGGTGCTATATTTATGGGATAAAGTGCTCAATATCAGAGATAGATGTATGTATGTAAATACAAATATAAAAGTGAACATTGAAGTCAACACTCAGGCTGTTTCATGCTGGACGCAATCGTCAGGCCGCGAATGCTGCATATTTCCTCGGCTATTTATACAAATGGGTCAGTGGTGCATTGTGGGTAATCTATTCTGGCGATCAATTTCACGGGAGTGGCTTGTTTGTTTGTTTATTTATTTGCTTTGGCTAATTTATTTTTTATATACATTACATATATATATATATATATATATATATATATATATATATATATATATATATATATATATATATATATATATATATATATATGGGTAAATGTTATTTGAATTTGTCTATATCATGAAAAAATTTATGGAAAAAACTATGTGAAATTATAAGATGTTTTATGTGCCGTATTTTGTCCCCTAGGACTTAATCACGTGATATTGTGTCCCCTGGGACTTAATCAGATGATGTTTACGTTGATGCCACTGCACATGAGCATGAAGGAAAAGGGCTGATGAGAAATTTAAATTTAACAGATCACGACATCTATCAGAGAGATGAAATTTAAATTATTATCATTGCATTATTCCAAAATTATAACACATCAGCACATAGCTATAAATGTCAACAACTGAGCGTAAATAGTTATTAATTAAAATAAAATAGTAATTAATGTATAATATTATCCATAACTAGACGTACAAGAATGTTGTTTCTGATAAAAGTAAAAAAAAAAAAAAAATAACCATAAATACGTAAAAAATGCGTATATTGTCGAAACTTCCTTTTTCCACAATATAGCTATTTGTGGTATATTATAATGCTTATTACCTAAAAAATAATACCGTCCTGGGTATGAAGATAAACTACATCCGCGTCCTGGGTAAGACGATAAACTACGTCCAACAGCAAGGCATCTGATCAGGAGGTTTTGAGGAGCATGGAACCACCTCTTAATTGCTGGTGTTCCCAGGTCCACCCTGAACCGGGTTGTAAAAATAGGTTTTAATACCAGAAATACTTTGTAATAAAAAAAAAAATTACCAACAATAATTTTTGAAGGAAAAATAATTATCAGCAATACTTTAAATAAAATACCATCAATACAAACAGCTATAGATTCTTTGGAAAAAAATATGACCAGCTATAGATTTCTTCAAGGAAAAATATTCCCAGAAATAGATTTTTGAAGAAAAACATATTACCAGCAATAAAAATTTTGTCGGCATTAAATAATCCATTGAGGTTCAATCTAAACCAAAGAATACATATTCTATTCATACGAATCTATCCTAAAAACGTTGTCGGCATTAAATAACCCATTGAGGTTGATATGCCGTAAAAGAAAATGAATCATAGCAAAGAATACATATTCTATTCATACGAACCTATCCTAAAAATATTGTTGACATGAAATAACCCATTGAAATTGAAATGCCGTAAAAAAAAAAATGAATCAAACCAAAAAATACATATTCTATTCATACGAACCTATTCTAAAAATCTTGTCGGCATTAAATAACCCATTGAGGTTGATATGCCGTAAAAGAAAATGAATCAAACCAAAGAATACATATTCTATTCATACGAACCTATTCTAAAAATCTTGTCGGCATTAAATAGCCCATTGAGGTTGATATGCCATAAAACAAACCAAACCAAACCAAACTAAGCAATAATAATAATGACTAATTTTGTTTAAACATAAAAATATATATAGTTACATCTCCCTAATAGCTGTCGCGATCTGTACACTTTTTGTCATTTTTTCTTATGTCTTCGATATATAATCTTTCTTTGGGTGCGTCCATATATATATATATATATATATATATATATATATATATATATAATTGTGTAGTTGGGCAGCAACCCTTCTTTTATACAAGTTTCATTAAAAAGGACTTACAGAGTACTGCTGTAATTTTTTAAATTAATTTTTCATGTCTTATAATTTTCTTCTTTTTTTTTATGTAAATTATGTGGAAATTGTCCAAATGTTTTGCATGTCCAAGTGCAGTCGGCTATACTTTTAGCCATTATTATTATTGGGGAAACTGTATTCGTTATTATAATATACAGTGGAGTAATTGGGGAATCGGAGAGCCGAGTTCGAATTCCAGTCGATTCCATTAAATTCACTTACGTACTAATACCCTTGGGAAAGATATGAGTCCCTTCTTCTCCACTAACTAACTACGCTTCATATATATATATATATATATATATATATATATATATATATATATATATATATAATAAAAAGGCTTAAACACTAATATTCCATGGTCATAATTTATTCCATTGGAATCATAAATACGATCCAATTCATCAGACCTACAAATTCAAAAAGAAAAAACAGAAAAAAAAAACAACTCCGGAAATAAAAACAGAATTTAGAGAGAGTGTAAGTATGAGGTGTGGGACGAATGTTAGAGCTAAAAAGGGGGTAACAGACTAGAGAAGGAGGAGATTAAACCTTAACAGAGAGAATTTTAGAGAGGTGAGTGGAAGGGGTTTAAGTAAGAGAAATATGAATGTTGTCGGATGTCTAATGCATAAAGATACATTTCGTGGTGACATTCACACACCATAGACAATTTAATGTTAGAATAAGAGGGAGGGAAAGACGAGGTAGGGGAGAGAGATGGGACGAAGGAAAGTAAAATTGCGTTTATTTAAAGGGCCACTTTGTAATTGAGAAATTTTGACAAATTTAATATCGACTACAGGTTACAAATCAAATAAAAATATATGAAGATAAATATAACGATTATCTAATCCAGCAAGGACCTATATTTCTATGTTCTATGAGTATATTTTCCACTAATATTATCTATCTATCTATCTATCTATATATATATATATATATGAACTTGGATTTCTAGTTCAAGTCGTGTTCCCCATATTCTCTTACGCACACGTACCCTGGGGAAGTGTATGAATCAAACTCTTCGAGCTATGGGTTAATTAGTTGAAGATGAAATCATTATTACTTCCCCCAATATCTAAAAAACTAAAAATATTTTCTGACTTTAAAATCTGCAAAAATTTTGATAAGCAATAAGAAAACAAATCTATCAAATATATATATATATATATATTTACTGAAAATTGCTTTATTCTTCAAGATAAAAGATTTTATAATATTGCCCAAAGAGAAATCTTTCTACGATGTGCCGTTTTTTCTATACGTATTATATAAGTACGCAAATATAAATTAGGTCATTATAATATCGACAGTTGTAATTCAAACATAATAAATATAATGTGAGTGAATGTATTAGTCATTTAAAGATGTAAATATAGATTAATTGATTATTTATAATTGCGATGTTTTCTTCTTAGGCTCCCGCTTTAGTCTTAATATTGATATATCGGTCAACGCAGTTGAGGACAGAGATTTATAGTCAACCTGAAGCAATGTAGTCATTTTTTATTTTTCGATTAATCAGTGAAATTCTTTAACATCTTTCTTTTTTTTCTCTTTCTCTTTTTAAAAATTGTTTTAACCATTGATAAAACGCAAATAAATAAATAAATAAATGCCAAAATATCGAGAAAAAAATCGTAACAACCATTATTTTATGTTTTCATAATGGAAGAAGCAGACGTCCAATTTTAAAATAATATTTTCATAACTGCGGGAAGACATCAGACACTCGCCACTTGGTTCTTTATTTTACACAACAGCCACGAACAGACTTCTCAAACCAACTCAACCACGATCATGCCAAGACGAAAAAGAAAAAAAAAATATAAAAATAGTGTCAATTGATAAATTACGTCCCGTTTAAATGATATTTCAAATGATTCTCAAGATTATATGAGAGAAAATAAATCAAAATCAAAATAAAGGAAAACAAACTTAAGTTTCTAAAGAATCCTCCTAAATTTACGAAAATTCTTAACGAAGAAAAACTTAAAAAAAGGGAAAAAATTGCGGCATTTACTTTCTTTCTGTTACAATTACATCTATTCATCTATCTATCTATCTATCTATCTATCTATCTATCTAAATCTGCTCATATCTATCTATCTATCTATCTATCTATCTATCTATCTATCTAAATCTGCTCATATCTATCTATCTATCTATCTATCTATCTATCTATCTATCTATCTATCTATCTATCCCTATCAGTTCATATCTATCTATCTATGCCTATCAGTTCATATTCATCTATCTATCTATCTATCTATCTATCTATCTATCTATCTATCTATCTATGCCTATCAGTTCATATCTATCTATCTATCTATCTATCTATCTATCTATCTATCTATCTATCTATCTATCATCTATCACATACACACGCACACGCACACACACTGACACACACAAACATATATATACATATATATATATATATATATATATATATATATATATATATATATATATATGGAACCACCACAAAAATGCGATACTTGAAGTTTAAAATGATTTATAAAAAATGAAAAATCTTTCTTGAAGCTTTTATTCTAGTCTTAATTTCAAACTAATAGATTAAATTCAATTTGTCCAATAAAGAAAATACTTTGCTGTATTTTAAAAACTAATTTAAATTGACTGAAATATAATTTCGTATTTTGCTAAAATACTCAATTAGCACCTTTTTTTAGTCGTCTTTCGTCGCAATGTTGAAAAATCTTCCAAAAATAAAATATACTTTTCTGAAACTTCATTGGAGGAATATTAACTGATTTAAAGTATAATTAATCTGATGCAAAAAACATATTATTTACTTTAGGCTTAAAATATTGCATTTTTTTAATCCGACAATAGGTGACGTGCTGATAGCCTGGTGACTGCCTGATGACAGATCTAATGGTTATTCTACGGAGACTTTATCTGTAAAACATAATTGAAAAAAATGCGTGATAATTTTTAAGTACTCAGCAATATTAAGAAATTAGGAAAAATATTCTCCGTAATCTAATGTTTTATTGAATTTTAGAAATTTTGGCTTTAAATTTACTATTAACATCATTGCTCCTATTTTCTGATAATGTCGCGTATGGTCGACCGTATTTACAAAAATCGGCCCGTTCATGCACATACAAAAAAATACAAAATTCTTTCAAAAATATTGGTGTTTGATGATTTGGATGAAGCTTTTCAATTTATGATTTATAAATAAAGTTTCACTTAATAATAACATCCTCTAAAAGGTTGAAATTAATCCAGAATTTTAAAAGGTTCAAAACTTAATATTTTTTCTAATTAAAATTTAAAAAAATGTTAATACTTTTTGTAAAAATTCATTATTCATCGAGAATTTTTTTTCTTAGACAATAGTGTCCTTAATATATCTTATATATAAAACTAACTAAAAGTTTTCTAATTAAATAATATCATAGTTTTATTACATTTTTTTTTATTTTACTTGATGGTTTATTTTTTATTTTATTTGATGGTTTAAATTCTCCAAAAGTTCTGCTTTTACCTAATATGAATTTGAAGAGGCTAGAATTTTAATTTCTTAAAAATTCATCAAATTAAGTGGGGTAATACGTGAAAACAGAAGTTTTTACCAAAATTTTCTAAACAAACAAATTTCAAATATTTTCTTTCATTTGTCAATAAGTTTTGAAAATTTAATGCAAATCCGAAAATAATTTGATTTTTACAAGAATTTACAAAAAAATGTGTTTCAACACCAATAAAAGACGCTAAAATTTCCAACGCAATAAAACCAAGCTTTTTAACAAACATTTTTAACGTGCTAAAAAGGATTAAAAAATTTAATAACATTATTAAAAAAAAAATACTTTGATCTTGCCTCTTAATAATAGCAAACGTTTTGATGATAAAAATTTGTTTTTAATAAATTTGGGGCCTTTTTTCCATCATGCTATGCTGTTTGTTTAGCGAAAAAGTGGGCTTACAAAAACTATAGAAATGTAATTTATTTAATTGGAAAAAAGAACAAAAAACAATTAAATTATTTTATTTCTCCAAAAAGCCTGGTCGGGTCAAAGGTGGATCATTAAACTTTACTTACATTCATTGATTAATTGCAGGAATAACGCTGCCAGGTATATTTTAAAAAATAATAAAACTAGATCGGTCAAACAATAAAAGACAGGAAGTTGTGATAATATGGAGAATAAGCTTATTTTGACAGACGAAAATAAATGTCGTCTGTCTTATCAATCCCGGGATTGATAAGAGAGACGACTTCTATTTTATCCATATGAGTTAATTATGGATTTTATTGTTTATTAATTGTTTGCTCTGTAATAATACATATATACATTGAGCTCTTTTTGTCGATCAGTTTATCAGTTTTAATATTTTATGTTATTAGGATCCACTTGGATTATATACCAATGGATTTATTACCTTTACTATATCTATCTATCTATCTATCTATATATATATATATATAATTATTTATTTAAAAAATATGATTCCAACGCTACATAAGAGTTCCCATGTTTCAAAACAAGAGCCGAAAACTTCAATATAATTATTTGAATTAAATTGAATTAAAGTACCAAGATCTGTTCCATCTTCAAGCGAAATTTTTTTTTGAATAACTAATTCTTGAAATTTCCGCGTTTTATAAGCATATTCCATATTAAAATTACTATGGTAACGGCTAGAGCAATTATTTTTTTAAAAAAAAAGGGTCGTAAAGAACTTTGGATTATTTACCTAACGAGTTCTTTCCTATTTTCTATATATTTTACACACACACACACACACACACACACACACACACACACACACACACACACACACACACATAATAAAAAAAGAAGAAACACCAATCTCCGTATAAAATATGGACTGCCCCATCATTGCGATAACAAGATATATTCAACCAAATTTTATTTTGTAACGGTCAGTCTTAAATCAACACTTGAAAATTGCGTTTGACCTGAAACATCGAGTCGTGCTACCAGTGATGAAAAATATGTATATTTATTAACATATAGTCTATAGAAATGTTATATTGCTACAAGTAAGACCAGCTCTCAATGCAAGATACTATATATATATATATATATATATATATATATATATATATATATATATATATATATATGATCGAAATAAAAGTATAAAACTTAATATTACGAGATATATTAAAACGGCGAAGCAACCGGTTTCGCTCCCGCTCTTCAGGCTTCAACGAGAGATTGAACTTAAAATTAACACGGAAAAATGTACAATAAAAGAAAGTTGTGAAAAATAGCAAAAGGAACTAGAGACAAATGACAGCGAGCCCCAACAAACACTCACGTTGTTTACACAAAGAAGGCTTAAGAGACCCGATGTAAAGTGCCTCCAGAACCTTTAGATGAAATAAAGAGTGTGACCGGGACAACACGGTGAACCAGTCAGCACTAATTACCCCCACCCCACGATCATGTGGCACAAGGCCGGTTTAACGTGGGATCTCCGAGCCCGTGGGCTCGGCGAAAAATATGCCCTTTGAACCGTATAAACGGGTTCAGGGTCGATTTACCTCCCCGAAAGAGACTCCGCCCTTCGGTGTAGACTCGTTCGGGTTCCTCCCCGCCCAAAGGCAGAGAGTTTAACCGATCAGCCGACTTCAGACTGAACCAGTCAGCACTAAATTTGGCTGTACAATCTCTGTTCTTTAATAGGAGTTCGCATATGGCGGAACTATAGGTTTTCGGTACGAGTCCATTCAAAGGTAAGGTGTGATTTCTAATTTTAGTAGGAACGTGTTTTATTCTCATGTCTAAGTGTTGAGTTGTTCTCCCTATGTAGTCGGCCCGCAACTACAAACGTATTTATAAATAATTGAATTAATTTGATGGGGAGGGAGGACGTCTTTACACGCAGAACGAAACATAGGCCGAGTTTGAAAAATAATCCGAACTTCGGCAGAGAAAAAACAACGACGAACGTTGGATGAAATTTGTTTAGCTATTTTTTCACATTTGGTACCAATCCAGGGTAATCTGAGGTAAACTGGGCATTTTTGACAGTGTAGAACTCAGCACTTCTGAACTCTTCAACTTTACTGCGGATAACTGAATTAACAGTATCAAGAGGATAACCCAAATTACATAGGGTATCCTTAATATAGTCGATTTCGTCGTACAAGAAGGGCTCAGAGCAGATCTTTAATGTTCTATGTAGGAGGGTTTTAATAATGTTAATCTTGCGCTTAGTGGGACAAAAAGAGTCCCAACGCGTATCCAATCCTGCGAAAGTAGGTTTTCTATAAACAGAAGTGAGAAAACCTGTTAATGTACGATGTACAAATACATCCAAAAAGGCCAATTGAAGATTGGATTCCTTGTTAACAGTAAACCTCAGAGCTGGATGGATACCATTTAAAAACGAAAGAAACTGATCAGCCTCAACTTCGCTGTTGAATAAACAAAAGGTATCATCAACATACCGACAATACATTTGAGGATAAAGTGGACTCTTTCGTATCTTTTCTTCGTGAAAGCCAACAAATATGTTGGCAAGTACCGGACCCAAAGGCGAGCCCATAGCAACTCCGTCAATCTGTCGGTATATGGTGTTGTTGAAACTAAATTCGACGGAGGACGTGGCAAATTTCATCAATTCACAAAATATTGACTCAGGAATACTAGGTGGAGTCAATGAACTGCGATAAAGAAAATCACAGCAAATATCGATGGTTTCCATTAAAGGGACACAAGTATACAGGGAATAGACATCGAAAGAGCACATGAACTTACCAGAAGAAGACAGATTTTGAACGCGGTCGACGAAGGAAAAGGAATCCTTTATACAATATCCATCCAGGCACCGCAACACAGGATCCAAAAGTGTGGAGAGCCATTGGGCTACCTTGTGTTGGGCTGAACCGATCATAGATAAAATCGGTCGTAAAGGTACACCTTCTTTATGGATTTTCAGGAGACCATACAAACGAGGACGAATCGAACCGGAAGGACGGATTTCGTTGGTAATTTCTTTTGGAAGTAGCCCAGACACTTTACCCACTTCAGAAGTGATTTTTGAAATTTTGCTTCACCTGAAGAGGTTCCATCACAGGTATCAGCAAGTTTAGAAAATTTTGAAGTATCTTCTAAGATCGAAGACATTTTGGTTATATAGTCAGCTCGATCTAAAATAACTTCTCGAGCACATTTATCTGCTCAGGAAATTATCAAGTCATAATTATTCCTCAGAGAATTAACAACTCGCTGATATTCTGAGGAATAATTGTGACTTGATGT
>CAHIKZ030001193.1:980000-987500 GCA_903632075.3 Acanthosepion pharaonis
AAAGAATTGGATTCCTTCATGGACCACCAAAATATCATTGTGAACCCCCAATTTGTTATATTTTCCCTGTGGACCCCCCAAAATATTACATGGCCCCCTAGGATCCATATGGATCCAGGTTGAGAATTCCTGGTCTAGACCACCTGAGCTAGGCAGGAATGCTACCGTATGGCGCATATTTTTTAATTTAATGAATATTGTCCCGGAATTTTTAGTCTGAGAGTAGAGTTGGGTTCGTTATATTTAATTCTATTGATTTCAATCTTGCTCCTTTCCTTTTATATGCATGTTGGGACTTTTTTCTTACCTAATAAAATAGGCTAGTTTGCAGTTTGACATGACTCAGTCCACATCTGCAGTTTCAGGCTGTTCGGGCTGACATGTCGAGCGGGACGTAGACGAGGCTATGCCGAAGGGCAGAATCGCGACTGGAGCCGTAGATAAGCCCGACACCGTGTATGTGAGATCTACGGGGAATTTTTGCCCAAGCCTACGGACTCGGAATCGCCCCAGGCAAAAAACGGCTTTGTGCCACATCCTGCTTTGTGGGGGAGGGTAAAGTAAATAACCTCAATCTAGATCTGCCTGAACTAATAGACAAACCTTCAGTGTTCGCTTGGTCGACCTTGCTTTTGTGTACAAATACCAACTCCTAGTTTGTGTATTCTTTTGACTTCTTATCAATTTTGATTTGCTTTAACTTATATTGTTTGCTTGCTTGCATGATTGTTGTGGTTTCATCTTTTTGACCGTTTTTTTTAATTTTCATTGCAAATTTTATTTTGATCTTGTTATCTTGCATTTTAACAATGGCTTCTAACTTATCCCAAAAGAACATCTAACATGGCTGCTGGAAAGTACATCCTAATGCAAGAGAGTGTCTAAGAAAACCAATGGGAGAAAAATAAACAATGCAATATACACCATAGAGGCAGTAAAATTTGTTGGGAGACACGTAGTTGTTGAGGCACGGTGGAGTAATGGATAGCGGCTTGGATTGAGGAATCGGAGAACCGAGTTCGAATTCCAGTCGAATCCATTACATTCACTTACGTGCTAACACCCTTGGCAAAGATGTGAATCCTCTTTCTTCTCCCTCCAGCTATGGGTAAATAGCAGGACAGACTGGGTTCTATAGCCTTGGATGGCAACAGGTCTAGGAGAAGGAAAACTCTGAATTCCAACCTGCTCTTAGAGGAGGGTGAATGGAGTCGCTCTGAGCCTTGGTTGGCAATCCATTTAGTGGTGGTGTCACGATAAAAACACCCTTGATAGCCCTAGCGAAGCATCAAGAATTCAGCTATTTGGCAAGATTATGAACTACACCAATCAAAGTATTGGTGATTTCAATCTCGGATGAGGCCGCAAGATGATGATGAGTTGTTTACTGTTGGGTCAAAAGTGATGGTAAAAGAAAATTGGTAAAAAAATGATGGAATCTTAAAGGCAAATAACCTCAGTCCAAATCTGCCTTAACAACTAGACAGACCCACTGCGTTCACTTGGTCGACCTGGTTTTTGTGTACAAACACCAACTCCTAGTTTGTGAATTC
Source organism: Acanthosepion pharaonis (assembly GCA_903632075.3). Lineage (NCBI taxonomy): Eukaryota > Metazoa > Mollusca > Cephalopoda > Sepiida > Sepiidae > Acanthosepion > Acanthosepion pharaonis. The sequence goes on from CAHIKZ030001193.1 coordinate 981,554, forward strand.
TTTTGCCATTTTATCAATGTTGATTTGCTTTTACTTTTTAAGTTTTTCATTTCATTGCAAACTTTATTAATTCTGATTGTGTTATTTATCTTGCCCTTTAACAATGGCTTCAAACTCACTACTTACTCTTATTTTTGAACGTTTTTGCTTTCTGATCTCTCTCGATGCATACCTTTCAGTCATATATTTTTATACCTCACATTCTCCTAAAATCTGTCCTGCTATTTTATTCTTTCAATATTTCCTGTCCTTTCTCATATTCTCATTCTTCAATCTCTCCCAACGTTTGCTATCCTTATACCATTACTTCTGACTATCTTTCAATGCTTGCTGTTCTTTCTTATAGGCTTAATTATATAGTGATGGTAAAGAAAATTGATAAAGGTTGATGGAATCTTAAAGGTAAATAACCTCAGTCCAGATTTGCCGACTTGGGCGGTTCGGGCTGAACTCTCTGCCTTCGGGCATAGAGGAAGCCAGACGAGGCTCTGCTGTGCATGCGGGGTCTACAGGGAATTATTGTCCAAGCCTACGGGCTCGGAATCGCCCCACGTAAAAAGAAACCGCCTTGTGCCACACCCTGCTTTGTGGAGAGTAAATAATCTCAGTCCAGATCTGCCTAGTCTAGACGACAGACTGCTACGTTCGCTTGTCCGAATTTGCTTTTGTGTGTCGACACCAATTCTCAGTTTGTGAACTTTTTACCTGTTAATTTGCCTTGCATATATTTTTTGCTTGCTTGCTTAATACAGTGTAACCCGGATATAAGAAACCCGGATATAAGAGAAACCCGGATATAAGAGAGATTTTTCTCTGGTCCCAAAGGATATAAACAAAATAGACCAAACCCGGATATAAGAGAAAGATATAAGAGGGATTTTCTCTGGTCCCAAAGTGTTCCATACTTACCTAAACAAAATAGACCAAACCCGGATATAAGAGAAACCCGGATATAAGAGAAACCCTGATATAAGAGAAACCCGGATATAAAACAACTTACCTAAACAAAATAGACCAAACCGGATATAAGAGAAACCCGGAGAAACCCGGATATAAGAGAAAGAAATTTTCTCTGGTCCCAAAGTGTTTCCATACTTACATATAGACCAAACCCGGATATAAGAGAAACCCGGATATAAGAGAGATTTTTCTCTTGTCCCAAAGTGTTCTATACTTACCTAAACAAAATAGACCAAACCCGGATATAAGAGAAACCCGGATATAAGAGATTTTCTCTGGTCCGGACTTAATAAACAAAATAGACCAAACCCGGATATAAGAGAAACCCGGATATAAGAGAGATTTTCTCTGGTCCCAAAGTGTTCCTATACTTACATAAACAAATAGACCAAACCCGGATATAAGAGAAACCCGGATATAAGAGAGATTTTCTCTGGTCCCAAAGTGTTCCCATACTTACCTAAACAAAATAGACCAAACCCGGATATAAGAGAAACCCGGATATAAGAGAGATTTTTCTCTGGTCCCAAAGTGTTCCCATACTTACCTAAACAAAATAGACCAAACCCGGATATAAGAGAAACCCGGATATATTAGAGATTTTCTCTGATCCCAAAGTGTTCTATACTTACCTAAACAAAATAGACCAAACCCGGATATAAGAGAAACCCGGATATAATAGAGATTTTTCTGATCCCAAAGTGTTCTATACTTACCTAAACAAAATAGACCAAACCCGGATATAAGAGAAACCCGGATATAAGAGAGATTTCTCTGATCCCAAAGTGTTCCCATACTTACCTAAACAAAATAGACCAAACCCGGATATAAGAGAAACCCGGATATAAGAGAGACTTTCTCTGGTCCCAAAGTGTTCCCATACTTACCTAAACAAAATAGACCAAACCCGGATATAAGAGAAACCCGGATATAAGAGAGATTTTCTCTGATCCCAATGTGTTCCCATACTTACCTAAACAAAATAGACCAAACCCGGATATAAGAGAAACCCGGATATAAGAGAATTCTCCTCCGGTCCCGACAACTCTCTTATATCCGGGTTACACTGTATCATTTCATTTTTGACCTCTTCATTTTTTTTTTTATTGCAAACCTTTTTTAATTTTTGTTTCTTGGACACTTTTGTTATTTATCTTTCATTTGACCATAGCTGCTCATTCCACATCTTACGCGCAATTATCCTTGGGAAATGTATGAATTCACCTCTTCTCCCCCCAGCTATGGGTTAATTATTAAGACTTGTATCATTAAACCATTATCATAAAGACTTGTTGCAATCTAAAAAGCTGGTTTTAAATAACCCGCAAAGGGCTGATAAGCGGTAAAAACGAATCAATCAATCCTTTCTGCTAAAACTTAATGTGACTCACATGTTCAATCTATGGTATTCTCAGCATCCTTCTGTAGAACTATATTTATTTTTCTACACGTTTCTTCTTCATTTGAATGGAGATTGTGCAGCATCCTCTGCCATATAGGACGAACGATATTGGATAACAGATTTGTACTCTTTTTTTTTTGTTTTTAACGAAGTTTTTCTGTTTTTTAATACTTTGCTTAGCTTTTGCAAGGCATCTTTCGCTATCCAAATACATTTCGCTGTCGTATTTTCCGTACTCTGTTAAAACTCTTCCTAGATATTAAAATTCTTGGATTTGCTTGATTTTGTCGTCTCCCGTTCGTAGTTTACATCTTGGGCAATTCCTTTTGTTACAACTGATAGTTAGTCCTTTCTTCTTGCTTTCCTTTACTGCCTTCTATTGGAATTTCTGTAGTTACCTTTCTACGTCTGCTATCAACACTGTGTCATCTGCATATCTAACGTTGTCACGAATGTTATCTATTTTTTGTTTTGATTGCAAATACACTTATTTTTCTTTCCTGAAATAAGACATTGATGTTTTCCTTTCATATAAAACTAATATAAAATGTTTTAGAACATAATATTTCGAAAAGTACGGAAAATGATTTATTTAAAATTATTATAGCAGTAATGTTAGGTAAATGATTCAGCTCATTTCAATACAGGTAGCCGCACAATAAAAGGGGAGTTTTTAATAATCGGGTGAAGAAGGTGGCGAAATTTTTTCTTAATATGAATAAACGGAGATATCTTAAGAAATTAGTAAATAGTCAAAAGTTTGAAATTAATAAACGGAATAGTTTTAATAAAGGTTATGGCGTCAGAAAATTTACTTGAACCAAAATTCTATCTGAATTTCCAGGATGAGGAATTATCAATATTTACATTATCTACGCACAGATTATAGTCCTCATCATTGTTGTTATTATCACAATGTTTTGGTTTGGTTTGGTTTATTTATGTTTTACGTCATATCAACAACTCAATGGGTTATTTAATGCCGACAAGACTTTTAGCATAGGTTCATATGGATAGAATATGTATTCTTTGTAAGAAATCAGTTTGTAGATCATGGTTTGGGTTTATTTTGTTTTATGGGATATCAACACCACAGTGGGTTATTTAATGCCGACAAGACTTTTAGCATAGGCTCATATGGATGTAATATGTATTCTTTGTAAGAAATCAGTTTGTAGATCATGGTTTGGGTTTATTTTGTTTTATGGCATATCAACACCACAGTGGGTTATTTAATGCCGACAAGACTTTTAGCATAGGTTCATATGGATGGAATATGTATTCTTTGTAAGAAATCAGTTTGTAGATCATGGTTTGGGTTTATTTTGTTTTATGGCATATCAACACCTCAATGGGTTATTTAATGTTGACAAGACTTTTAGCATAGGTTCATATGGATAGAATATGTATTCTTTGTAAGAAATCAGTTTGTAGATCATGGTTTGGGTTTATTTTGTTTTATGGCATATCAACACCACAATGGGTTATTTAATGTTGACAAGACTTTTAGCATAGGTTCATATGGATGGAATATGTATTCTTTGTAAGAAATCAGTTTGTAGATCATGGTTTGGGTTTATTTTGTTTTATGGCATATCAACACCACAGTGGGTTATTTAATGCCGACAAGACTTTTAGCATAGGTTTATATGGATAGAATATGTATTCTTTGTAAGAAATCAGTTTGTAGATCATGGTTTGGGTTTATTTTGTTTTATGGCATATCAACACCACAATGGGTTATTTAATGTTGACAAGACTTTTAGCATAGGTTCATATGGATGGAATATGTATTCTTTGTAAGAAATCAGTTTGTAGATCATGGTTTGGGTTTATTTTGTTTTATGGCATATCAACACCACAGTGGGTTATTTAATGCCGACAAGACTTTTAGCATAGGTTCATATGGATGGAATATGTATTCTTTGTAAGAAATCAGTTTGTAGATCATGGTTTGGGTTTATTTTGTTTTATGGCATATCAACACCACAATGGGTTATTTAATGTTGACAAGACTTTTAGCATAGGTTCATATGGATGGAATATGTATTCTTTGTAAGAAATCAGTTTGTAGATCATGGTTTGGGTTTATTTTGTTTTATGGCATATCAACACCACAATGGGTTATTTAATGTTGACATGACTTTTAGCATAGGTTTATATGGATAGAATATGTATTCTTTGTAAGAAATCAGTTTGTAGATCATGGTTTGGGTTTATTTTGTTTTATGGCATATCAACACCACAATGGGTTATTTAATGTTGACATGACTTTTAGCATAGGTTTATATGGATAGAATATGTATTCTTTGTAAGAAATCAGTTTGTAGATCATGGTTTGGGTTTATTTTGTTTTATGGCATATCAACACCTCAATGGGTTATTTAATGTTGACATGACTTTTAGCATAGGTTTATATGGATAGAATATGTATTCTTTTGTAAGAAATCAGTTTGTAGATCATGGTTTGGGTTTATTTTGTTTTATGCCATATCAACACTTTTTAGCATAGGTTCAATGGGTTATTTAATGTTGACATGGTTTGATTTTTAGCATAGGTTCATATGGATAGAATATGGATAGAATATTCTTTTGTAAGAAATCAGTTTGTAGATCATGGTTTGGGTTTATTTTGTTTTATGGCATATCAACACCTCAATGGGTTATTTAATGTTGACATGACTTTTAGCATAGGTTCATATGGATAGAATATGTATTCTTTGTAAGAAATCAGTTTGTAGATCATGGTTTGGGTTTATTTTGTTTTATGGCATATCCTTCTCAATAGGTTTTTTTTTAATGCCGACAGGATTTTTATAGCTGGCAATATTTTTTTCCAAAATGGTAATATTTCTTTTTCCAAAAATGTATTTCTGGCAATTTTTTTTTCAGAAATGTATTGCTGGCAATATTTTTTCCCAAAAATGTATTGCTGTTAATTTTTCTTCCAAAAATGTATTGCTGGTAATTTTTTTTCCAGAAATGTATTTCTGGCAATATTCTTTTCCAAAAATGTATTGCTGGTAAATTTTTTTATCGTTATTTGCATGCAGACTATTGTCCTCACACAACAACAAAGATAAGGATAACAGTCGACATGTAAATTGTGTAAATAAATAAACGTCCCCAACCCATCTCTTAGACATTTAGTAGTAATAATGTCATATACAGAAGCCAAGAGGACAAATTTAATCTCCTGTTTAGTTTTCGGTTCCAGGAAAGTGTGGAGGGCCGTACATGATACATAAATAATTTCTTCATGGTCTTGAACTGGCCACTCGTACCTTTGTAGTAAATGAGTAAATACATAAAAATGAAATTTTTCTTTGTCTGCCGTATATAAATTTCTCAATCATTTCAACCCCAAGGAAGGTAATAAAGTCACTAAGCCGGTAGGGGGGTGACTGAGCATGATTGAATATGAGAAAAATAAAAGCATTATTAACGAGAAAGAACAATAAAAGAAGAGTAATGAGGAAGACAAGAAGATAACGATTGACATTGCATTTAAATTTTTGAAGATCAAAGGCAATAAAGCCACTAGGATGCAAAGGGTTACTGAGTTTTAGAGAATATGAAAAAAAA
>CAHIKZ030001193.1:990000-1042500 GCA_903632075.3 Acanthosepion pharaonis
ATCTGTCGTATTTATTCACATCGTTGTTATCAAAATATAAAAACAATCGTCTGCGGCACTTGTTTTATTAATCAAATATTAAGTAACGCATCACACTCGCATAATTTTAGGAATTGTTTTTACCTAACACGTCTTCAAATCCTAGAAGAATGTCCTCAGAATGACAGGGACATATTTACAAGCCACACACCAAACGCATTCTTACGCAATTATTTTAGTGGATTTAGGCGCCTACAAAAAAGAATAAAAAATAGCCAGTAGATGCTTATGTTTGAAAGCATCAACATTTGCTAAAATAACTATTATTAAGCGTCTACCTAATCCGACGTCTTCTTTTATATGCAATGTCCTCTCTACACTTTCTTCACGAAGTAATTTTTTCTCTTTTATTACGCGTCACTTTGTAGCCTTTTTTCTGTCATCCATTTCGTCGCACAGTCAAAATCGTTAAGAAGGGCTATTCGCTGTTTTCAAATTGTTTCTTGCCTTCACTACGAACGGAGAGTATTTCACCCCAAACAAGGTAATAAAGCCACTAGGAGGCAAGGTGTTACTGAGTGTTAGAGAATATGAGAAAAACTACTATTAATAAGAGAGGACAATAAAAGAACTGGAATTAAGAAGAATAAAGATAACGATTGACATTGCATTTAAATTTTTGAAGATCAAAGGCAATAAAGCCACTAGGATGAAAGGGGTTACTGAGTGATAGAAAATATGAGAAAAATTACTATTAATGAGAGAGGACAATAAAAGAACTGGAATTAAGAAGACAGAAGATAACGATTGAGATTGCATTTAAACTTTTGAAGATCAAAGGCAATAAAGCCACTAGGATGTAAGGGGCTACTGAGTGTTAGAGAATATGAGAAAAACTACTATTAATGAGAGAGGACAATAAAAGAACTTGAATGATAGATAAATTGACATTGCGTTTAAATTTTCATGATCAAAAATAAAGCCACTAGGATGCAAGGGTTAGAAGTTCGTTCGAGAATATGAAAAACTACTATTAAAAGAACTGGAATTAAGAAGACATAAGATAACGATTGACATTGCATTTAAATTTTTGAAGGTCGAAGGCAATAAAGCCACTAAGAATGTTGAACATCGTAAGATCCAATGATTTCCATTGCAATCCTATAAGATTTAGTGCTGGAACATTTACTACCAACGTCACTGTGTTGACTGGAAAGTCGTTTACAGAGATCTATAGAGGAAGCTAAGCTAATGACGTAATCTGAGGAAAAAATAGAAATCGATTACACCTGGTCACTCCAGTGGGTCTAAAACTGACCATGTGGTGAAAGAAAGGAAACTAAAGTGGTTGTTTCAATGAATTTGCACAAAGGTGTAGTTTAAAAGATACGCTAAACTGTACTCAGAACTTCCGCACGCACTATTGTTACGAAGTTGAAGAGATTCATCTGCTCCACTGTTATTCATTAGTAATTGCTGCACATGGTATATATATATATATATATATATATATATGTCTAGAGAGAGAGAGAGAGAGAGAGAGAGAGAGAGAGAGAGAGAGAGAGATCGGCATATGATAGAGCGGTCATTTTCCTGGTAGTAACAGGGAGAATGGTAAGCTTGGGTTTAGCAACAGCGAAAGAAAGAAAGAAATTCAAATATACAGGAGTTATTTGATACCTGCAGGTTATTTAAAGACAGGAAATATTTTTAGATTGTAAAAAATATTTTTAGGGAGATAATGATGGTTGAGTGGGACAAGTCTTACTAATTAACCCATAGCTGGGGGAGAAAAGGTGGATTCATACCTAATCAGAATTATGATGTGGATATAAAGTGGGGGATCAATTTTATATGACAACAATATACAAATTGATCCCTCAATTTGTAGCCATGATGGTTTCTATGCATATATATTCCAGAGAATGTAAATTTATCTAAAAGACATGTCTGTGACGCTAATTTGCAAATTTTAAATTTGAGAAATCTTTGAAATGTGTAAGGGAATGTAACTTATTTTTAATGTAATAATTATTTAATATTTTAATTTTATTTTGTTTAATTATTCATGCATTGATTTTTATATATATATATATATATATATATATATATATATATATATATATTATTTATATAGTTTTCATATATATATATATATATATATATATATATATATATATATGTATATCCTGAAAAATATTTCAGTTGAACTCTTCGCGGAGAAAAGTGAATTTGTAAACAGTGACTATTAATGCTACTGATGCAAGTCTCTTTGTTAAGACGAATAGAATTCTCCTTTCACTGGCGTGTTAGTCTAAAATAAATACGTCTATATTCACCCTCATCCCTGCCAATGGCTTAGGCGTAGAATCTCCGACTGTCGGGTTTCGATTCCGGCTTGAGGCAATATATATATATATATATATATATATATATATATATATATTTTAATATATATAGGTTTACGACTTGTTTCTTGTTTAGGAAGGGTTTTCGGTGTTTCTATTTCTCTCTCTCTCTCTCTCTCTCTCTCTCACTGGCCTCTGTATCTCTAGTTGCGTTGATCTATCTACTACCCTTGTCCTCATCCTTTCTTCTATCACTCCTATCTGACCTTGTTCCAAATTTTCTGTAACCCCTTGCGTCCTAGTTGCTTTCCGCCTTGCTTGGGGTGAAACGCTTAAAATATATATATATATATATATATATATATATATATATATATATATATATTGTGTGTATTTAGGCAGCATTTTTCATTCATACATGTTCCATTAAATAATATAGACAAGTGTTATCTATTTATTTTATGTAAATTCTTTTCATAACATCTGATAAGCTTAATAACATTATCATTAAAGGAAGAAAGAAAATCACAATATTGATCCATATTTTTTAATCCAATCTAAGCTTTCGGCTTACATAAGCCATTATCAAAGATGACAATTACTGTGCAACATATTAAGCAATATACGGACAAGACAGTGATGATAGTCTGTGATTGTTTACATGGATGATTTCCTAGCAACGATAAACACGTGCATATAAGACGCTGGAAGCGAAAATCGCACCGCAGCTCATGATGTCACACATGACCACGCGAGATGAATTGGAGAAGTATGAAGTATGGAAAGCCGTTGGTATAAACCAATGGCTTCTGTTACCAATTATAGACATTTAAGGATATTTTTAGAGATTCCATAGTTGGTTTTGTTTAGGTTAGGTTTGAACTGTTTGATGTATATTGCTTCAAGGATTTTTAGTTTTTGTCTATTGTTTTCATGTTGAAGTATAATTGTGTTTTCGACAAGAATTTTACGGAATTGTGTGTGCGGCCAAATGTTGTTTATACATATATATATATTGAATGCAACAATTCAAGATTGTTGCATTCAAATCTTTGCAGGACATCACATATATATATATATATATATATATATATATATATATATATATATATATATATATATATTGATGTCCTTCAAATATTTGAATGCAACAATCTTGAAATAATATAAGTGAGGGACAATAATCTTATGGTGCTTGTCACATAAAACGTTACATTTGATGGATATCAGTGTTTGATTAGACGATCCGTTTATTTATCAAACAGTATATTTATTTTCGTCTACTGGCCTAAATATTCAAGAAATATTATTAAAGGAAAATATGCACTCTCCGGCAGGATTCGAACCTGTGGCAGAGAGAAGACATCGTCATAGATTACTCGAAATTATCATATCTGCCCTGTATCGTATTTGACGCAAGTTCGAATCCTGCCGGAGATCTCATATTCAGTGAGAAGGAGAAAGGGGCCAGAAGAGAGAGGGTAGAGAGATGGAGAGAGAGAGAGATGAGGAGAGAGAGAGAGAGAGAGGTGAGAGTGGGTGGTTAGACAGAAAGAAGGGAGAGACAGAAGAGAGAGTGTATGAGAGAGGAAGTGAGTGAGGTAGTTTGAGAAATAATAAAAGATTCTAAGAAGAATATAGACGAAGATAGTTAAAGATGAAGAAGCTGAGAAAGTTCTAAAATGTCCTCATCGTATCGCAAAAGAAATGGAACTCAGAAAGGCTTCCCTGCCGAAAAAACGCGCTCGTAAAAAAAAAAGGGAAAAAGAAAAGAAAAACTCGACTTTTACAAGAGCATAAACGTTAATTACACGACTATTTTCTTTCTTTACATGTGATTTCTTCTGCTTTTCTGGTGGGGGATTGGTGGCTTTTAATGTATGTAATGGCGGTGGTTGGGGACGGAAGGAAAGCAAAAACATAGTCACAGAGTAAAGCGTGTTTTAAAAACATTGTCTGGCGACGCCATTCTGGACGACCACCAACAGAAATCTGAGGTGACGTCACCAGTAAATCGCTTTCTAGTGTGATTATTATCGCTTAATGGTAATAAACGATATTAAGCAAAGAGTGGATTATCATAGGGTGTGATAATGTGTACTACAATAGACATGCTGATAGCGAGGAGATAGATAGATAGATAGATAGATAGATAGAGAGAGAGAGAGAGAGAGAGAGAGATGTACAGATTGAGATAGATAGATAGATAGATATGAAGAGATTATATATATATATATATATATATATATATAGAGAGAGAGAGAGAGATAGATAGATAGATAGATAGATAGATAGATAGATATGGAGAAATAAGAGATAGATAGAGATATGAACAAATATAGATAGATAGCTAGATAGCTAGATAGCTAGCTAGATAGATAGCTACATATGTACACATAGATAGATAGATAGATAGATAGATAGATAGATAGATATCGAGAAAAAAGAGAGATAGACATATAAACAGATATAGATAGGTAGATAGATAGATAGATATGAACAGACTGAAATAGATAGATAGATAGATAGATAGATAGATAGATAGATAGATAGATAGATAGATAGATAGATAAATTAGCTATACGGCTGATTATTATAGATCCATTGACAGACGACATAGTAATGCTTTGTATGTTTTCTCTGGAGAAAACTGTCGAAATAATCAACCATTGACTTCACGGATGATGTCATTGGGCGAGACACTTCCGGTCGCCTAATTGTTTTTTGTCGTAAACTTTAATGTCCATAAAACCCGATTCGACGTATAAAAAAGGGGCGTCTGTCTTCCATGTTATCATGTGACTGTGCAGTGGCGCGAATATCTACTTATACCGCGATAAACGCAAACATCAAAAACACAGATGTAAATAATAATAACGATTATTATTATAAACTGATGTTTACGTAAACCTTTATGTCAAGGGAGGGAATTATGATATAAATATATCAAGTTGCTTTTGCAGTAACGTTTGTGTCGATAGCGACAGGGTAAGCCCTGGAGTTGAGGTGCGGGCGGGGGGTAAGGGAAGAAATAATTTAGATTAAACTATCAACTATTAATATTTGTCTAGAAGAGTCACAATTTTGCTGAATTGTCAATTATAGTAGTAATAGACTTAAGTTGTCTGAATTTCTTAGATGAAACCTTGTCAATTATTATTCATTTTTGACTAGTATTTCTTTCATTTTATTTCTCTTGCTTTTCCACCAAGTAGTAATAGTCTTAGGTTGTCTGAATTTCTTAGATGAAGCCTTGTCAATTATTATTCATTTTTGACTAGTATTTCTTTCATTTTATTTCTCTTGCTTTTCCACCAAGTAGTAATAGTCTTAAGTTGTCTGAATTTCTTAGATGAAACCTTGTCAATTATTATTCATTTTTGACTAGTATTTCTTTCATCTTATTTCTCTTGCTTTTCCACCAAGTAGTAATAGTCTTAGGATGTCTGAATTTCTTAGATGAAGCCTTGTCAATTATTATTCATTTTTGACTAGTATTTCTTTCATTTTATTTCTCTTGCTTTTCCACCAAGTAGTAATAGTCTTAGGTTGTCTGAATTTCTTAGATGAAACCTTGTCAATTATTATTCATTTTTGACTAGTATTTCTTTCATCCTATTTCTCTTGCTTTTCCACCAAGTAGTAATAGTCTTAAGTTGTCTGAATTTCTTAGATGAAGCTTTGTCAATTATTATTCATTTTTGACTAGTATTTCTTTCATCTTATTTCTCTTGCTTTTCCACCAAGTAGTAATAGTCTTAAGTTGTCTGAATTTCTTAGATGGAACCTTGTCAATTATTATTCATTTTTGTCTAGTATTTTTTCATCTTATTTCTTTTACTTTTCCACCAAGTAGTAATAGTCTTAAGTTGTCTGAATTTCTTAGATGAAACCTTATCAATAATTATTCATTTTTGACTAGTATTTCTTTCATTTTATTTCTCTTGCTTTTCCACCAAGTAGTAATAGTCTTAAGTTGTCTGAATTTCTTAGATGAATCCTTGTCAATTATTATTCATTTTTGACTAGTATTTTTTCATTTTATTTCTTGTTTTTTCCACCAAGTAGTAATAGTCTTGTCTGAATTTTTAGATTTTTCAATTATTATTCATTTTGACTAGTACATTTTATTTCTCTTGCTTTTCCACCAAGTAGTAATAGTCTTAGGTTTCTGAATTTCTTAGATGAAACCTAGTCAATTATTATTCATTTTTGACTAGTATTTCTTTCATTTTATTTCTCTTGCTTTTCCACCAAGTAGTAATAGTCTTAAGTTGTCTGAATTTCTTAGATGAAGCCTTGTCAATTATTATTCATTTTTGACTAGTATTTCTTTCATTTTATTTCTCTTGCTTTTCCACCAAGTAGTAATAGTCTTAAGTTGTCTGAATTTCTTAGATGAAGCCTTGTCAATTATTATTCATTTTTGACTAGTATTTCTTTCATTTTATTTCTCTTGCTTTTCCACTAAGTAGTAATAATCTTAATTTGTCTGAATTTCTTAGATGAAGCTTTGTCAATTATTATTCATTTTTGACTAGTATTTCTTTCATCTTATTTCTCTTGCTTTTCAACCAAGTAGTAATAGTCTTAAGTATTCTGAATTTCTTAGATGAAGCCTTGGCAATTATTATTCATTTTTGACTAGTATTTCTTTCATTTTATTTCTCTTGCTTTTCCACCAAGTAGTAATAGTCTTAAGTATTCTGAATTTCTTAGATGAAGCCTTGTCAATTATTATTCATTTTTGACTAGTATTTCTTTCATTTTATTTCTCTTGCTTTTCCACCAAGTAGTAATAGTCTTAATTTGTCTGAATTTCTTAGATGACTAGTAATCCTTGCTTTTCAATTATTATTCATTTTGATGAACTTAGCAATTATTATTCATTTTTGACTTTATTTTTTATTTCTCTTGCTTTTCCACCAAGTAGTAATAGTCTTAAGTTGTCTGAATTTTTAGATGAAGCCTTGTCAATTATTATTATTCATTTTTGACTAGTATTTCTTTCATTTTATTTCTCTTGCTTTTCCACTAAGTAGTAATAATCTTAATTTGTCTGAATTTCTTAGATGAAGCTTTTGTCAATTATTATTCATTTTGACTAGTATTTCTTTCATCTTATTTCTCTTGCTTTTCAACCAAGTAGTAATAGTCTTAAGTATTCTGAATTTCTTAGATGAAGCCTTGGCAATTATTATTCATTTTGACTAGTATTTCTTTCATTCTTGCTTTTCTCTTGCTTTTATTCTAATTTAGATAATGTCAATATTATTCATTTTTGGACAGTATTTCTTCTCAATCTCTTGAATGTTAAAGAACCAGATGAATCCTTGTCAATTATTTTCAATTTTGATAGTATTTCCTGATTTTAAAAACTTTAATGTCAAGTAGTAATAGTCTAAGTTGTCTGAATTTTTAGATGAAGCCTTGTCAATTATTATTCATTTTTGACTAGACATTTTTTCCACCAAGTATTTAATAAGTCGTTGTTTTTTTACATCATTTTGACTAGTATTTCTTTCATTTTATTTCTCTTGCTTTTCCATGTGTACTGTAGCTGCAGTGGTGTCAATTATTTTTTTTTGGCCAAGATAGCCTGATTGAGTATTCTGAATTTCCTCCAGGCAATTATTATTCTGTTTTGAAATCATTTTATTTTCCTTTTCCACCAAGTAGACCTGAATTTCTTAGATTTGTCAATTATTATTCATTTTTTGACTAGTACCCATTTTAGGCTAGTAGTAATAATCCAGTCTGTCCTAGATATTTGGGAGAAGAAGTATTTCTTTCCATTTTACCTTTTCAAAAGGGTCTTAGAACTTAGATAGCTTGAATATTAATGGATTTTTTCTGACTCTCTGATTCCTCAGTGAATTTCTTAGATGAGCCTTGCTATCCATTAATCTTAATTTTCTGAATTTCTTGCCTCCCTTTTTCTTATTAGTAATTTAAACCACTCTAATCTTTAAGTCAAATCTGCAAATCTTTAATGTTACAGATTATGTCTCAATTATGTCCACAGATTGTCATTATATGATCCTAAAAAAACATAATGTCATAGTGTGACTACCTGACTAATGGTTGGTTAATAATCCCGACTTTTCCATGGCTCCCCATCAAGATAGCCTTTTCTGTTTTTGAAATCAGGAGAGTTTGCCAGCTAGATTTGGGAGAAAAAAACCTTTCCAAAAAAAAAAACGATCAAAAACAATACCAATTAAAGGGTAATATGTCTAATCTTTAAGTCAAATACAAAATTTATAGATTAAAGATTAGTTTAGTCAAATAGTTTTTTTATAAAAACAAAAAAAAAAAAACGATCAAAACAATACCAATTGAAGGGTGTCTATACAAAATTTATTGCTTTTTAGTCAAATAGTATTTTTTATAGTTATTTATAAAATGGTAAATTTTTTGTTTGTTTTGTTTTGTTTTAGGGCATATCAACCTCAATGCCAACAAAATTCTTTATTGCTTGTAATATTTTTTTCCCAAAAATGTATTGCTGGTAATATTTTTTTCATCCAATGTTTATTGCTGGTAATGTTTTTTTTCTTCAAAAATGTATTATTAATATAATATATTATATAATATGTATTAACTAATATTCTTTTTCAGAAAATGTATAGCTGGTAATATTTTATTTTCTAAAATGTATAGATGGTTAGAATGTATTTCTGATAATATTTTTTTACAAGAAAGTATTTCTGGTATTAAAACCAATTTTTACACTTCCATAGTCTTTTGACTCCAGTTTAGGGTTAACTATTTGCCCATAGCTGGGACCCTAACAGATGATAATATCCTGGGTCAAGGTGGACCTGGGAAAACCGGCAATTAAGAGGTCGTTTCACACCACTCAAAACCTCCTGATCAAAGGCCTTGAAGTAGGACGCAGTTTATCGTCTTACCCAGGACGCGGTAGGAGTTTATCGTCTTACCCAAGACGGATAAAATGGTAAATAATAAATATTGTATTGTAGTTGGTCTTGGTATTTTGATAATTCAATAAGCACATTGCGACTAGTATCTGCATATTATAAATGTTTAAAAAAAGATTTTTTGTAATCCTTTCATTACAAGATAGGCGATAAGATGAGAATGAAAGAGGAAAGAAGAAGAGAACACTTTGGGGAAAAAAAATCGGAAACCTAATCCTAAAGAGGAAATAAAGGATAAACCTATACTCCTGTTCAAAATATTATTATCTTAATTATAACAGCATTTGTTTTTTTCCAGGTACGAGGGTGGGAAAAATGTTCATAGGCTGACTATGAAGGGTTGATGCTAGAGCTGTGAAATCTTGAATGCATTAATTTCAACTCTTCTTATTAATAACTGCATTGTTTCTTCCCAGGTAAACTGTCATCTGACTGTGCGAACAAGACTGTTCATCCTGTTGGCGAAAACGTCACCACCAGCAGATATGACGTCATCTTCACTGTGATACTGATTTCTAGCCATGTATTTTTTCATGTTGGGAAACAGATGATAGTCAAAACAGGAGTATAGTTTGGATGCTCATCCAGTCCAATGCCACTGTTACGTTCAGCAACCATTGTCGCCATGGACATGTGCTGGAGGTTTATCTTGACGAAAAAGTAACATTCGTCCATTTTCCTGTGCGTTTGGTCTTGGTAGACTTTCGCAGCTGCTCCAGCAAGTTGGCATAGTCTGCTCCATTTATGGTGTGACCCTCTTGAAGTCTATAAACGCAATGTAGTGTTTGTATCCTAAACTGAGGTCATCAACATCCCTGTAGATGAAACGATTTTGGCCTTACTTGGATCAGGAGAGGAGTGTTTCCATAGCATGAATAGTCTCTGCCTCAAACAGATTAACCCCAGCACTTCTCCTGTGTTAGGAAACGTTTATGGAAATCAACTGTATCTACCTCAAACAATGTCAGATCTTTCCGTGATATGAACGGCCACATCAGATTGGAAAGTTAAGCAACGCTGAGCCTGGTTAGTATCTTAATGA
The DNA here is from genome assembly GCA_903632075.3 of Acanthosepion pharaonis. Taxonomy (NCBI): domain Eukaryota; kingdom Metazoa; phylum Mollusca; class Cephalopoda; order Sepiida; family Sepiidae; genus Acanthosepion; species Acanthosepion pharaonis. The sequence goes on from CAHIKZ030001193.1 coordinate 1,000,314, forward strand.
GTGACCGCTTGGGAATACCAGGTGCTGTAATCTTGGATGTGCGTGAGGCGTAATTATTATTCTGAGAGCAGAGATTTAATTCCCGTTAGGTTCGTTGTATTCACTTTTGCGCAAATATCCTGGGGAAATGTATACCCCCTCTTCTCCTTCGCAGCTATGGGTTAAATAGTAAGACTTTTATCACTAAACAATTATTAACTAACAATGAAAACTTACAATCTAAAAAGTTTTCTGGGTTTAAATAACTTTTAAATGGTTGATAAGCCATGAAAAAAGAATCACTCGTTTGATTATACGTGAGGGACAGATATGGTAGCGTCGATTGTCGGAGGTAGCGGAAAGAATGCTCGCTCGTTGGCTTAGCGTTACACCACGTGCGGCCTAGGCTCGTCTGTGGAATCTTGGTGTGAAAATCATATCGACGCTTCAAGTTTCCTGCGGCCTTCTGCCGACTTTGCGTCATTTTGTATTATATCTAACAAAACTTAGACAAGGTATTTACTCTGTCTCCCCACTAAGACGTGTTGTGACACAAGGTCTTTTTTTTAAGGTGGGGACCCAAGCGTGTACACCCGGGCACGGAACAAAAATTGCCCGAAGCCCCTGCAACCGTTGGTTGCGCTGGCCTCGGTGCGCGCACCGATCCCTCTCTCTGGTGCGCGGTCTCGAGCATCTGTTCTCCAGGGATGGGAACCCTTCTGTATAATTTTTCTCAGTTGCGACTCTTTCCTTTGACGGAATGGCCCCTGAGTGCACTCTGCCCAAAGACAGAGAAGCAACTGAGAGATGATAAATTGATGTGTTACAAACTCCCCCAAGGAGGGGTTTACACGATTAGACAAAGGCAATCCATCATTTTCATAATATCATTCTCGCGAGGTATTCTGACCAATCGATGGCCCTCTTGGCAAAACATCTGCATTCTGTAAAAAATGATTTCATATCTTTTTATGACTTGTTGTGGGTGATGTTCATACCATATTTCGGCAACAAGTAATACAGACGTATCTTCTAGTGGATATACTGTCCAATTCCTTTGCTGTCAAGAATGGACAGCCAGATGCTAAGTAGATAGCGAATAGAAATGGGTACAAGACAAGGATGTGTCTTCTCACCGGACTTATTCAATACATACAGCGAGGCGATTCTGAGAGAACTAGAACTTCAACCAGAATTCATTACTGGTGGCCACAATCTTAACAAGATATGCAGATGACACAGTGTTGATAGTAGACACATAAAGGAAACTACAAGAACTTCTACAGAAGGCAATGAAGGAAAGCGAGAAGAAGGGACTAAACATCAACTGCAAGAAAACAGAACACATGGTTGTCAGCAAAAGGGTCAGGCCAAAGTACCAATTGCAAATCGGACATACCAAAATCAGACAAGTGCAGAAAATTAAATATCTGGGAAATGTTTTAAGAACGACACTGAGATTAACATATTGCCAAAATAATTTATATATTTGGTCAATACAATTCTTTTATTGCTGTTTTGATACCCACCCCCGACTCTTAAATCTTTTATCTGGATAATGATTAAATCTCACTATCTACCCTACCCTACACCTACCCTACCCTTAACCTAACCTACCCTACACCTTAGAGACACAATGCTTTCTTTTACTGTGCAATTCCTTTGCTGTCAAGAATGGACAGCCAGATGATAAGTAGACAGTGAATAGAAAGTGTTTCAAGGCAAGGGTGTGTCTTCTCACCGGACTTATTCAGCCTATACAGCAAGGCGATTCAGAGAGAATTGCAAGCCCTATCGGGATTCATTATGGATGGCTACAATCTTAACAACATAAGATATGTAGATGACACAATGTTGATAGCAGATACAGACAGGAAACTACAAAAACTCTTAAAGAAGGTAATGAAGGAAAGTGAGAAGAAAGAACTAAACATCAAGTTCAAGAAAACAGAATACATGGTTGTTAGCAAAAGAGGTAAACCAAAGTGCCAACTGCAAATCGGACATACCAAAATCAAACAAATGCAGAAAATTAAATATCTGGGAAGTTTTTTTAAGAGAGGATGAAAAGAACGACACTGAGATTAAAATAATGCCAAAATAATTTATATATTTGGTTAATACAATTGTTTTTTTTATTGCTTTTTTGATATCCCCTCCACCGACACTTAAAATTGTTATCAGGATGATGATCAAATCTCACTACCTACCTGACACTACACCTACTCCTACACCTACCCTACCTACACCTACCCTACACCGACACCTACTGTAACCGACACCTACCCTACACCTACCTTACACCTACCCTACCCTACCCTACACCTATGTTTTATCAGGATGATGATCAAATCTCACTACCTACCATACCCTACACCTACCCTACCCTACACCCACCCTACTCTACACCTGCCCAACCTACCTTAACCTACACCTACCATACACCTACCCTACCCTACACCTACCCTCCTTTACACCTACCCTCCTTTACACCTAAACTACACCTACCCTATCCTACACCTACTCTACACGTACTCTACCCTATCCCTACACCTCCCCTCCCTTACACCTACCCTACACATACAGCTACCCTACACCTACTCTACACCTACCCTACCTACACCTACCCTACACATACAGCTACCCTACCCAACACCTACTCTACACCTACCCTACCTACACCTAACACTAAACATACACCTATCCTACACTACACCTAACTTATCCTACACCTACTCTGCACATACAGTTACCCCACTTTACACCCACCCTACACCCACACCACCCTAAACCCACCTTATCCCATCCCATATACACCTATCCCACCCCACACCTACCCTCCTCCCTTGCACCTACCCCCTTACACCCACCCCACACCTAGCCCTATCCCACACACCTACTATACACATTACCCCATCCCCAACCCCACACCTAACTTACACCAACCCCACACCCACTCTACACCCACCCCACCCACACCCCACCCCACATACACCCACCCCACACCCACCTTATCCTTCACCCACTCTACACACATACCCTACCCTGTCCTTACACCTCCTAACCTACACCAACCCTACCCTACACCAACCCTACCCTACACCTACCCTACCTACACCTACCCTACACCTACACCTACACCTACCCTACCCTATCCCTACACCTCCCCTCCCTTACACCTAACCTACCCCAATCCTACCCTACCCTACACCTACCCTATCCTACACCTACTCTACACATACAGTTACCCCCCCCACACCTACCCTACACCTACCCTACACCTACACTACCCTAAACCTACCTTATCCTATACTTACCATACACCTATCCTACCCTACACCTACCCTCCTTTGCACCTACCCTCCTTTACACCTACCCTACACCTACCCTATCCTATACCTACTATACACATACCCTACCCTATCCCTACACCTCCCCTCCCTTACACCTAACTTACACCAACCCTACACCTACTCTACACCTACCCTACCTACACCTACCCTACACATACACCTACCCTACACCTACCTTATCCTTCACCTACTCTACACATACCCTACCCTGTCCTTACACCTCCTAACCTACACCAACCCTACCCTACACCTACACTACCCTAAACCTACCTTATCCTATACTTACCATACACCTATCCTACCCTACACCTAACCTCCTTTGCACCTACCCTCCTTTACACTTACCCTACACCTACCCTATCCTATACCCACTATACACATACCCCACCCATCCCTACACCTCCTCCCTTACACCTAACCCCACCCCACACCTACGGCCCCCTCCCCACCCACCCACACCCACCCCACACACACACCTACCCCACACCCACCTTATCCCACCCACACACACACCCCACCCTGTCCCATTCTCCAACCCACACCAACCCCACCCCACACCCACCCCACCTCCACACCCACCCCACACCCACACCCCACACCCCACTCCCCTACACCCACCCCACCCTTACCCTAGACCCACACCACCCCACACCCACTATATACCCACCCCCTCTACACCCACCCTCCTTTACACCTACCCCACACCCACCCTATCCCACACCTACTCTACACATACCCCACCCCTATTCCTACACCTCCCCTCCCTTACACCTAACCTACACCAACCCTACCCTACACCTATCCTACCTACACCTACCCTACCCTCCTTTACACCTAACCTACACCTACCCTACCCTACACCTACTCTACACCTACCTTACCCTACACCTACCCTACACCTACACTACCCTAAACCTACCTTACGCTACACCTACCATAAACCTTCCCTACCCTACCCTACACCTACCCTCCTTTTCACCTACCCTACATCTACCCTATCCTACACCTAATCTACACATACCCTACCCTATCTTTACACATCCCCTCCATTACACCTAACCTACACCTACCCTACCCTACACCTACTCTACACCTACCCTACCCTACACTTACCCTACACCTACACTATCCTACACTACCCTACATCTACCCTAAACCTATCGTACACCTACTCTTCCCTACACCTACACTACCCTACATCTACCCTAAACCTACCCTACACCTACTCTTACCTACACCTACCCTACCCTACACCTACCCTATCCTACACCTACCCTACTCAGCATCTTAGGAAGACAATACTTTCAGCACATCAATTTTTCCAAGCAGCGCTTCCACCTTCGCACGCCCAATGCTGTCAGAAATCTCTAAAGCATTCTGGGAGGCAGAGAGATATCAGCCACAAAAGGAACAACTTGTGCAGCTGCCTGGTATATTTAACTGATTTGACCTGACAGGTCTTGGTACCTCTGTTCCACCATCGGTATGTCCTTATCCCAAAGTACTGCAACGTTTGCCAGGATCCATTCTTAGCTGATCTTGTGCACAAATATTATATCAGGGCGATTGCACTCCAGCGCTTGTCAGTCAAGATAATCGTATCCCACATGATATTCAATTACTCATTCTTAGCTACTGACAATGGCGAATGCACCCATTGTCCTGGGTAAGAAGATAAGCTACATCACTGTCCTGGGTAAGACGATAAGATCCACGCTAACCCGGGGTGGTAGCAACTACCAGGGCCCCAGCAATGGAAAAAAAATCAACCCTAAAAAAGGTGTCAAAAACAGCGAAAGTATAAATATTTGTTTTAATACCAGCAATACTTTTTTTTTTAAATTATTACCAGTAGTAGATTTAAAAAAAAAAATTTTACCAGCAATAAATTTTTTGAAAAATATTGCCATCAACTTATTTTTGATAAAAAATTATTAGCAGTAGTACATTTTTGAAAAAAAATATTATCAGCAATACATTTTTGAAAAATGATATTACCAGCAATACATTTTTGAAAAAAATATTAGCAGCAATACATTTTTCAAAAAAAAATATTACCAGCAGTACATTTTTCAAAAAAAAAAAAATCTTACCAGCAATACATTTTTCAAAAAAAAGATATTACCAGCAATACATTTTTTTTTAAAAAAAAATATTACCAGCAATACATTTTTTGAAAAAAAAATATTACCAGCAATACATTTTTGGAAAAAATATTACCAGCGATACGTTTTTGAAAAAAAATATTACCAGCAATACAGTTTTTGAAAAAAAATATTACCAGCAATACATTTTTGGAAAAAATATTACCAGCGATACGTTTTTGAAAAAAAATATTACCAGCAATACAGTTTTTGAAAAAAAATATTACCAGCAATACATTTTTCGAAAAAAAAATATTACCAGCAATACATTTTTTCAAAAAAATATTACCAGCATACATTTTTCGAAAAATAATTATTACCAGCAATACATTTTTGGAAAAAATATTACCAGCAATACATTTTTTGAAAAAAAATATTATCAGCAATACAGATTTTGAAAAAAAATATTACCAGCATACATTTAAAAAAATATTACCAGCAATACATTTTTGAAAAAAAATATTACCAGCAGTACATTTTTTAAAAAAAAATTTTACCAGCTATACATTTTTGAAAAAAGTTATTACCAGCAATACACTTTTTAAAATAATTATTACCAGCAATACATTTTTTGAAAAAAAAATATTACCAGCAATACATTTTTCAAAAAAAATATTACCAGCAATACATTTTTTGAAAAAAAATATTACCAGGAATACATTTTTGAAAAAAAAATATTACCAGCAATACATTTTTGGAAAAAATATTACCAGCAATACATTTTTGAAAAAAAATATTACCAGCAATACAGTTTTTGAAAAAAAATATTACCAGCAATACATTTTTCGAAAAAAAATATTACCAGCAATACATTTTTTCAAAAAAAATATTACCAGCAATACATTTTTTGAAAAAAATATTACCAGCAATACATTTTTGAAAAAAAATATTACCAGCATACATTTAAAAAAATATTACCAGCAATACATTTTTGACAAAAAAATATTACCAGCAGTACATTTTTGAAAAAAAAATATTACCAGCTATACATTTTTGAAAAAAATTATTACCAGCAATACACTTTTTAAAATAATTATTACCAGCAATACATTTTTGAAAAAAATTATTACCAGCAATACATTTTTGAAAAAAAATTATTACCAGCAATACATTTTTGAAAAAAAAAAAATTACCAGCAATGCATTTTGGAAAAAATTATTACCAGCAATACATTTTTGAAAAAAAAAGTATTACCAGCTATACATTTTTGAAAAAATATTATCTGCAATACATTTTTGAAAATAAAATATTACCAGCAATATTTGTTTTTAAAAAAATTATCAACAATACATTTGTGAAAAAAATATTAACACCAATAAAGATCTTGTCGGCATTAAATAACCCATTTAGGTGATGATATGCCGTAAAACAAATCAAACAAAACCAAACAAATGTCCCCATTTTTCTGTTTGCTCGAAGCTACATTTCTTCACAATAATCAAGAACTTATACTGGCAGGAAACGGTGTACATATGGCTAAAAAATGAGTTCAGCAAATATACAACATTATAAAAAAGGTATAAGACAAGGATCTATCTTCTTACCGGACTTATTCAACATAGAGCGAGATGATTTTGAGAGAACTAGATGTTCTACCAGGATTCATTATTGGTGGCCACAATCTTAACAACATAAGATATGCATATGATGCATTTTTTTATAGCAGACTCAGGAAGAAAGCTATAAAAACTCCTACAAGAGGCAGTGAAGGAAAGAGAGAAGAAATGATTAGACACCAACTGAAAGAAGAAAGGATGCAGGGTTGTTAGCAAAAATGATGAACCCAATGTGCGAAGGGAAAATCGGAAGCACCAAAATCAAAGAATTTCGGAAATTTAAATATCTGGGAAATGTTTTGAAAGAGGACGGAAAGAGCGACACTGAGATCTGAAGACGTATTGGGATATCCAAAGAAGAATTTTAAAATCAAAGGAGAATACGAAACCAAGGAAAAGATTACGAAACGTCATGAGAGTGAGTGCAGGAAAATCTCCACAGAAGCAAGAAAAAAATGAATAAGGTAAATAAAAAAAAAAGAATAAAAGAGAAAAGCAAGGAAAAAATATTTGGAGCACTTGGAACGGTCCCGAAAAGACCAAAACGACTCCTGAGTAAGCAGTTATGGTTTAAGCACCAAGTTCTAAACTCATGATTGTTAACAAAAGGATTAGCTCAAAGTAAACCGGAGATACCTATATCAAACGAATGCGGAAATTTAAATACTTGGGAAGTGTTTTAACAGAGAACGGAGAGTGTGACACTGAGATCCGAAGATGTATGATAGCCAAAGATAGATTCCAAAAGCTAAGCAGAGTATTAAGAAATAGGAAAATTTCAGATAGACTATAAACTGAGAGAACTAGAAGTCCTACAAGGATTCATTATTGGCGGTCACAATCTTAACAACATAAGATATGCAGATGCCACCGTGCCACGTATTGGGATAGCCAAAGATGCATTCCAAAAGCTAAGCAGAGTATTAAGAAATAGGAAAATATAAGGATTAATTATACATTACTGGCGGCTACAATCTTAACAATATAAGATATGCAGATGGGGCATGTCGCCGTGGTGTAATGGTTAGCGAGCTTGGTTTGCTAGATCAGTTACTACTGAAAAGTGAGTTCGATTCTCACTGGATGCCCCATACTTTCGGCCTTGTGCCACATCTAAACTACGCTTGGAAAATTTCTATAGGATATGCAGATGACATAGTGTTGATAGCAGACACATAAAGAAAGCTACAAAAATCTCCTATAGAAGACAGTGAAGGAAAGCGAAAAGAAAGGATTAAACATCAACTGCAAGAAAACAGAATGCATAGTTTCAAATAGAAGATACAAAAATCAAGCAAGTAAAAAAAATTAAATATCTGGGAAGTGTTTTAACAGAGGAAGGAAAGAGTGACACTGAGATCCGAAGACTTATTGGGATAGCCAAAGAAACACCCCAAAAGCTAAGCAGAGTATTAAGAAATAGGAAAATTTCAGATAAGAGTATAAACTAACAGAACTAGAAGTCCTACCAGGATTTATTATCAGAGGCCACAATCTTAACAATATAAGATATGCAGATGACACAGTGTTGATAGCACACACAGAAAGAAAGCTACAAAAACGTCCATAGAAGGTAGCGAAGGAAAGCGAGAAGAAAGGACTAAACATCAACTGAAAGAAAACAGAATGCAGGGTTGTTAGCAAAAAGGATGAGCCCAATGGGTGAATTGTAAAATGAAAGAATTTCGGAAATTTAAATATTTGAGAAATATTTTAACAGAAGATGGAAAGTGTGACACTGAAATCCGAAGGCGTATTTGGATAGCCAAAGAAACATTTAAAAGCTAAGCAGAGTATTAAGAAATAGGAAAATCTCAGATAGAGTATAAACTGAGAGAACTAGAAGTCCTACCAGGATTCATTATTGGCGGTCATAATCTTAACAATATAAGATATACAGATGACAGAGTGTTGATAGCAGATACAGAAAGAAAGCTACAAAAAACTCCTACAGAAGATAGGGAAGGAAAGCGAAAAGAAAGGATTAAACATCAACAGCAAGAAGAAAGAATGCATGGTTGCAAATAGAAGATACAAAAATCAAACAAGTAAAAAAATTTAAATACCAATGTGATCAGTGACGACAAGAATCCAATGTGCTTCCTTGTTTAATTTTAAACATATATAAACAGAATATACAGTTGTCAACAAATGAAACAACACAAGATGCAAAATACAGATCGAAGAAACTTAAAATCAGGAAGGTATAAACATTTAAATGACTAGGAAGGGTTGCCAAAATCCGAAGGCGTATTAGGATAGCGAAAGATGCTTTCCAAAAGCTAAGCAGAGTATTAAGAAAGAGGAAAATCTCATTAAAAATTGGACTGGACTGTTATTTAACATCAATCCCCCTATATTTAAATTCAAATCTACTTTTAAACATAAGTAAACAGAATATATGGTTGTCATCAAATGAAACAACACAAGATGCGAATTACAAATTAGAGACACTTAAAATTAGGCAAGTACAAACATTTAAATGCCAAGGAAGGGTTTTTAACAGAGGTAGGGAAAATGCGACACCGAAATCCGAAGGCGTATTGGGATAGCGAAAGATGCCTTCCAAAAGCTAAGCAAAGTATTAAGAAAGAGGAAAATCTCGTTAAAAAGAGTACTGAACTGTTAACATCAATCCCCCTATTTTTAAAAACACATTCACTTTTAAACATATGTAAATAGAATGTATATTTGTCATCAAATGAAACAATCCAAGATGAGAATTACAAATTAGAGACGTTTAAAATCAGACAAGTACAAACACTGAAATATCTAGAAAGAGTTTTTAACAAAGGACAGAAAATGTGACACCGAAATCCGAAGGTGTATCTGGGTAGGGAAAGATGCCTTCCAAAAGCTAAGCAAAGTATTAAGAAATAAAAAAAAAGTTTCGCTAGAAACACGGAAAAGAATATTAAACGGCTATATGATATATGTCTTCCTGTATGGCAGTGAGTGTTGACCGATCTCCTCAAAGATGAAGAGGAGATTTGAAGCAACAGAAAAGTGGTTCTACAGAAGGATGCTGAGTATTCCATGGACCGAACGTGTGAGCAACGACAAAATTTTGGAGAACATGGAAACAAAAAGGAAACTGATACTTGAAGAGACAGTTGAGGTATCTAGGGCATATAATGAAGAAGGACTGCTTGGAAAATCTGATACTCACGGGACTGATAGAGGGCAAGAGGAACAGAAGAAGACAACACATAACATTCTCAATGAGTTTAAGTAAATGGATGGCAAAACAGGGCTTCGGAGAAATAACAGAAAGAAAGTATATTAAAAACTACAATGGACGGAAAGTTGTGGAGAGCCATGATAGTCTGAGAGGACACGGCACATAAAAAACGATAGTTGCAATTGTATGCTGACGGGTTCTTTGCAGTGGCGTTGTCTATACTCTTTTGGTGTCATTTGGGTGCAGCTGTTGACAGTTGCACACATTCAGTAGCTTTCCTGCACTTCGAACAATGGTAAATCGACGGTTCCAACAATTCGGATTTTGACTCGTCTCCGTCAAAATATAGGCGTAATCTGGGCTCATAACCTTTGTTGATAATGTTCACCATAGTCTATGAATATAGAATACAGCGCAGTACGTAATCTGTTCAATGAACAACATTAACTGCAAGGAACTTGTCCAACACGAACTAGTATGGCCTAATTATGAGATAGGGCCTATAAATAGAAAACCCGTTCAAAATCCACAATTAAAGGAAGGTGTTATACCAGATGATATAGACGAGGAAAAATCAGACACTCTACTGAATCTGACTATATCGCCAATAACACCAGCAGCTGTTCCGTAATTCTTCAGTCTTCGATATCAAAGGCTGCCAGTGATATTTAGACACCCACCTCCACGAGGGTTACACAAGGCCGGGATTAACGTGGGATCTCCGAGCCCATAGGCTCGACCAAAAATATTCCCTATTCGAACGCATATAAACGGGTTCAGGGGCAGTCAACCTCCCCGAACGAGACTCTGCCCTTCGGCAAAGCGTCGTCCGGGTTATCAAAGGCTGGCAGTGATATTTAGCCCTCCGCCGAGGGTTACATGTGGCACAAGGCCGGGATTAACGTGGGATCTCCGAGCCCGTAGGCTCGGCCAAAAATATTCCCTATTCGAACGCGTATAAACGGATTCAGGGGTAGTCAAACTCACCGAACGAGACTCTGCCCTTCGGCGGAGCCTCGTCCGGGTTATCAAAAGCTGGCAGTGAATATTCGGGAAAAACATGGCCGCCTTTATACGCGCCGCATTGAATATTTTGAGCCTTCTGATTGGTTAACCTTTCTATTGGTGAAGTATAAAATGAGTCAGCTCATTTTGGCTGGCTCGCTAGTACACCAGGGTACCCAAAAACTCCAACACTCTCAAGATCGTACTTGATAGAATCTGTTCCTTAGGCAAGCATGGTAGCAACCGATCTAGGAGAAAGAAAACCCAGAATTCAAAACTGTATGAAGCCTTGGTGAAGCACATGTTCTGCAGTTAAGGAAAGGATCTTTCGCAATGACTCAATGATCCCGACTACTGTCGCCTCCATCTTTGAATGTCTTTTTGTCTCTTAGCATTTGATTTTTATTAAATTTAGAGTCAGTTCGAGTTCGAATTCTAGTCAAGTTCTTTATATACATTTACGTTCCTTTGGGAAAGGTATGAGACCATCTTTTCTCGCCCTAGCTATGGATAAATAGAAAGGACAGTCTGGGTTCTATAGCCTTGTGTGGCAGCCGGTCTAGCATTAGGAGCCCTGGCGATGAACATAACATGCATCTAAGAAAAGGATTGTTCGCATTGACTCGTTGCCGATTACTGTCTGTTGCTTTGTTAAAATTTTCTGCTCTACATTTCACGTACAATCACTTCAGTTTACTTTTTCAAGAGAGCCACTGAGAGTAACTTTCCAACACAGCCTGTACAAAGGCCAAACAACAGTTTTTCTTCTTCTTCCTCCTCTTCTTCTTCTTCTTCTTTTTCCTCTTCCTCTTCTTCTTTTTTTCCTCTTCTCTTTTCTTCTTAGACTTCTTACTCTTCTTCTTACTTTTCTTCTTACTCTTCTTCATCTTCCACTACTTCTTCTTCGTCCTCCTTTTCTTCATCTTCATAATCTTCATAATCTTCCTCTTCTTCTTCTTCTTCTTCTTCTTCTTCTTCTTCTTCCACTTACTCTTCTTTTTCTTCTTACTCTTCTTCTTCCTCCACTTCTTCTACCTCTACTTCTTTTTCGTCTTCTTCTTCCTCTTCCTCTTTTTCCTCTTCTTCTTCTTCCTCTTCGTTCTCTTTATCTTTTTCCACTTCCACTTCTTTCTCTTCTTCTTACTCATCTTATTTTCTTTCCTCTTCCTCTTTTTTTCTTCTTACTTTTCTTCTTCTTTTTCTCCCCCACCCACCTTTTCTTCTTCAACCTCCTCTTCTTATTATTTGTCTTCTTCCTTTTCCTCTTTTTTTCTTCTTCGTACTCTTCTTTTTCTTCGTACTCTTCTTCTTCTTCTTCCTCCTCCTTTTGTTCTTGCTTTTATTCTTGCTTTTCCTCCTCTTCCTCCCCTTCTTCCTATTCTTCTTCTTACTCTTCTTTTTCTTCTTACTCTTCTTCTTCCTCCTTTTTTTCTTCTTCCTTTTCTTCTTCCGTTTCCTCCTCTTCTTCCTCTTCTTCTTTTTCTTCCTCTTTTTCTTCTTCTTCTTACTCTTCTTCCTCCTCTTCTTCTTATTCTTCATCCTCCTCCTTTTCTTCTTCTTCCTTTTTCTCCCCTTCTTCCTTTTCTTTTTCTTTTTCTTCTTACTCTTCTTCTTCTTCCTCCTCTTCTTCTTATTCTTCCTCCTCCTTTTTCTTCTTCCGTTTCCTCCTCTTCTTACTCTTCTTCTTCTTCTTCCTCCTCCTCCTCCTCCATTTCTTCTTCTTCCGTTTCCTCCTCTTCTTCCTCTTCTACTTCTACTTCTATTCCTTCCTCTTCCTCTTTTTCTTCTTCTTTTTACTCTTCTTCTTCTTCCTCCTCCTCCTCCTTTTCTTCTTCTTCCGTTTCCTCCTCTTCTACTTCTACTTCTTCCTCTTCCTCTTTTTCTTTTTCTTCTTTTCTCTTTCTTCTTCCTCCTTTTTCTTCTTCTTCTTTTTTCTTCCTTCTTTCCTCCTTTTCTTCTTCTTTTTTTTTCTTCCTCCTCTTTCTTCTTCTTCTTCCTCTTCTTCTTCTTCAACTTCTTCTTACTCTTCTTCTTCTTCTTCTTCCTCCTCCTTTTCTTCTTCTTCCTTTTCCTCCTCGTCTTCTCCTCCTTTTCCTTCTTTTTCTTCTTGCTGCTGCTGCTGTGGCGGCCGTCGTCAATTTACTGACCTGATAGACTGTTGCTGAGAAGCATCACCGTTGACGGCTGATTAGGCTGGCATCCCGCATGACCTGTTTCTATAAAAACGCTGTGAAAACACATTGCGATTCACATTAAAATAAATAAAAGTTATTTCCTCTTTTTTTTTTTATCGACCCGTCTATCTCACTTTCTCTCTCTCTCTCACTCTCACTCTCACTCTCTCCCTCTCACACACACCTGCCGCCAGTCTTCAACCTTCCAAATATGTGGCTACGTCGGGAGGTGTAGGGAATGCACACACACACACACACACACACACACACACACACACACACACATATATATATATATATATATATATGTAAACACTCTTTCTTATGGGCCATCATACCTCAATATATACGAACACACAAAAGCACACAGACACAGAAATACACATAAAAACAATGTAATCATAGGTGTGTGTGAGCCCATATGAGGTGATTTGGGATTTTATTGCTTATTAATTATTTGATCTGTAATAATAAATACATTGAGGTTTAATGAATTTTAATGAGGTTTAATATTTTATATTACTAGGATTAACTTGGATTATATACCGATGAATTTGTTACCTATTTATTTGAATCTGTATATATGTCTATACTTTTTTAGTCCGTTCACCTATATCTATCTATCTATCTATCTATCTATATATATATATATATATATATATATATATATATATATATTTTGATGGAACCAACGGAGAACTTTTCAAAACATAAAACTCTTATCCAGACACACACACACACACACACACACACACACACACACACACACACACACACACACACACACATATATATATATATATATATGTGTGTGTGTGTGTGTAATATAAGGACTCATAAATAATTACATCGGCTACACAACTACATGTTTATCCAGACGTCTTACATTACACCTATCTGATCACAGTTCCATCAGAACACATTTAAACACACACTCAGATTTACCTGACACTATTAGGAACATACTAGTAGAAAACACAAATATATTAACTGCATCCACTTGCAAAAAGACTAAAAATAATGGAAGCCCTAATAATAAAAAAAAAAAAGCCAACTCTTAACAATATTAACTATGAACAAAGCCACAACGTGCTAACCGTATTCGGAAACTAAAACATCACTACCACACACTGAACATACACAGAACACACACACTCTACTAAGCTGATAATCGAATCATCCTTGATAATGGCTAAAGGTATAATGAAAGCGCTCGGAAATACAGAACATTAGGACAGTTCTTACACACTCTTTGTCCAGAAAAGAAAGCTCTTGTCAGAACACAAGAAAAATTAAATAAAAAGTTCAACCGTAGTACCTTGTCTGTCGTTTTTAATGAAACATGCATAAAGGAAGGATTGCTGCCTAAATATATATATATATATACATATATATATATATATATATTTGTGAAACAACGTTTCTTTTAAACATATTTCGTTAAATATGGAAGACAATAAATATTTTATTAGTTCTTATTTAGTTTTTCCAGCATTCATTAATTTTTCCGTTTCTTAGCAATGAGGGAGTACAGAAATTGTCAATATCGTCCATTGTTCCAAGGGCTTTCGGCCACTTCCTTAGCCATTTTCGAGCAGGGATGGGCGTATTTTGATGTTGTTAGTTCCTTTTTACGTTTAGACTGTGCAGTTTTTGAATTCAATAGATTCGTTTATTTCGAGCCATCGTGTGTTGTGCTAAATAAAAACCAATAAAAATTTCCTTGTCCATCATATATATATATATATATATATATATATATATATATATATATATATATATATGTATGTAGATGTGAATTACAATCAATGAAACCCAAACAATTTACCCCCATAGAGATGGCCATTTCGTTCAAGGGAAAAAAATTACCTGGACTTGTCAATGCAAATACATTTGTGTGTATATATATATATATATATATATATATATATATATATATATATATATATATATATATATATATATAGTGGTCATATATATATATATATATATATATATATATATATATATTCAATTGAAAATTGAATTTGTAGGTCTGATGAATTGGATCGTCATTATGATTCCAATGTAATAATTTATAACCATGGAATATTAGTGTTTGAGCCTTATATATATATATATATATATATATGTATATATATATGAATATATATATGTATGATATATATATATACACACGCACACACATACACACATACACACACATATATATATATATATCAAGTAAGAAAATGAGTAAGAAAAATAATTTGAAAATGCAACTGGACTCATTAAAAATATTTATTTACAATAATTTTTCTGGGTCACGGTTCTATGATTTTTCAAAGATTTATTGAAATAGATACATGTGTGGGTATGCCAAATCAGATCAAATCACTGTTTCCGTATAAGACGCAGGTTCGATTCCTGTCGGGAACTTATAATTTTTACAAAATTTCTCGAACATTCAGGCCAGGAAATGTAATTAATACTGTTTAATTAGAAACAGCTCATTTACCTAAATAAATTGTAACGCATAAACTATATATATATATATATATATATATATATATATATATATATATATATATATATATCCTAGCTCGACGCAACCAGACGTCTAGCCACACTGATGATCTGTGATACAACGAAACAGTATGTTTGTGTATGACAATACATATGCTCCTGAAAAATTTCTTTCAGTTGAACTCTCTGTTGTAGAGGAAGTGTGGCTTTGTAAACAGTGACTATTACGTCTAAAAATGCAAGACTCTTCGGTAAATCGAATCGAGTTCTCTCAGTTACTGAGTGTTTATCTAAAAATAAATATGCTTAAAGCACCTTCAGCCCTGCCGTGCGCCAAAGGCTTAGTCGTAGAATCCTTCGACTGACGCCAATAGCTAGAGGCAACCGGACGTCTAGCCACACGGATGAACTGTGATACAACGAAACAATCTGTCTGTCTGTGGATATATATATATATATATATATATATATATATATATATATATATATATAATACTATGTGTGAGGTATGTGGTTGTATACATTCAGTCACACATCGTTTTCTATATGGATGTGTCTCTACCTGTGTATATGAAAATAAATTACAAGAACTATATATATATATATATATATATATATATATATATATATATATATATATATTGATGACAGGGTGCAAAATTACACACGCATACACTCACATGTACATTATTTGAGATTAAATGAGACGAAATGGAATTTTTTTTGATAACGAGAATTCGTGTCGACAGACACAATGGGGGGAGGATTAATCCGGAAGTCAGATCGGGTTTATGATTGTGATTTTGTTGGGTGACAAGGGGCTTCACTGAAACTGTAAAATTAATCGGCCTTACCTCAATTTCTAAATGATGACCCGTTCATCTATTTTTTTAAAAAAAAAATCTTTCTCAATTCTTATTTAAAGTCCATTTTTCAATCATTCATTCATCACTTCTGCTTTTTTTCCTCTTCTCCCTTCTTTTTTCTTCTTCTTCTTCTTCTCCTTTTCCTTCTTCTTCTCCTTTTCCTTCTTCTTTTTTCTTCTTCTTCTCCTTTTCCTTCTTCTTCTTCTCCCTTTCCTTCTTTTTTCCTTCTCCTTCTCCCTTTTCTTCTTCTTTTTCTTCCTCTTCTCCCTTTCATTCTTCTCCTTCTTCTTCTTTTCCTTCTTCTTCTTTTCCTTCCTCTTCTCCCTTTCCTTCTTCTCCTTCTTCTTCTTCTTCTTCTCCCTTTCCTTCTTCTTCTCCCTTTCTTTCTTCTCCTTTTCCTTCTTCTTCTCCTTTTCCTTCCTCTTTCCTATTTTTCCGTACTTCTTACCATTTTACCCGTATTTCTTTTACTCTTTCTGCTTTTACACCCTCATTTTCTTTTTTGATGGTGCGCCTGCTTTAGTCTGTTCAAGCTGAAATAGCTAAATAGATAGCTACTACTGAAAATAGAAAACTGAAATAGATAGATAGATAGATAGATAGATAGAGAGAGAGAGAGAGAGAGAGAGATGGACAAAACTGAGATAGATAGATAGATAGATATGTACAAAACTGAGATTAGATAGATAGATAATGCACAAGATTGAAATAGATAGATAGATAGATAGATAGATATGAACAGACTGAGATAGATAGATAGATAGATAGATAGATAGATAGATAGATAGATAGATATGTACAAAACTGAGATTAGATAGAGAGATAATGCACAAGATTGAAATAGATAGATAGATAGATAGATAGATAGATAAGAAGAGACTGGGATAGATAGATAGGAACAGGTTGAGATAGATAGATAGATAGATAGATAGATAGATAGATAGATAGATAATTTATAAGACTGAAATAGGCAGATACATAGGTAGATAATTCAGCGAACTAAAACATATACACACATATATATAACCACAGATTCCAATAAATAGTTTAAGCAGCCAACATGGCTCTCGACTGAAATCATATAATTTTTCTTAATAAATTTTTTCTCAAGAAAATAATTTTTCTCAAGTCCAGTCCCTAATATCGCTTTTTCCAAATCTTTATTAATGTGGGTTTCTTTGCTAACCTTTTACAGGCCAACGATTGCATTTAACCAAAAACCGACTGTCGCCATTCGGTGTACACCTTAATGTTCTCTCTTATAAATTACAGTCTTTGTCTAATTTTTGTATTTTTATCACACAAACACAAGAACACACATACACACACATACGTACACACACACCCTCACACACATATATACACACACACACATATATATATATAGATATATATATATATTCATACATGTTTCATTAAATAATATAGACAAGTATTATCTAATTATTTTATGTAAATTCTTTTCCTAACGTCTGATAAGCTTAAAATTATCATTAAACGAGGAAAGAAAATCATAATATTGATACATATTTTTTTAATCCAATCTAAGCTTTCAGCTTACATAAGCCATTATCAAAGATGACAATTACACGGCAATATATTAGGCAATATCGAGACTAGAATGTGATGATAGTCTGTTTCTGTTTACATGGATGATTTACAACGGCTTCCCATACTTAATACTTCTCGAATTCACTCTCGAGTGGTCATGTGTGAACTGCGGTGCGATTTTCGCTTCCAGCGTTTCATATGCACGTGCTAATCGTTGCTTGGAAATCATCCAATAATTTCTGGTAGCCGCGGAAAATTGATTAAAAAAAATATCAAAATTTTCTTTCAAATAGTTTTTATTTTCCTGAGTACTTTCAATCTCATCTGAGACCATCTTCGGGGTTGTGGGGGTTAAGTTGCATGTGTATATATATATTCATATGTGTTTTTATAAAGTTGAAATGTATTGAATTTACAAAATCACAAATACATACTCACAGACAACTTAACTCGCGAAGATGGTCTCAGATGAGATTGAAAATAAAAAAATATTTGAAAGAAAATTTTATCCGAAAATTGGAAAAATAATAAAACAATCTTAAACAGGCAGACCTTATCGGTTCTTTTTTAATCAAAGCTGTGATATATATATATATATATATATATATATATATATATATATATATATATATATATGTATATAAAAAATATATATATATATATATATATATATATATATATATATATATATATATATATATATAATTATTTATATATTATATGCAAGGAACTTATTAGAAAGAGCTCAATATCAGAGATAGAGCTAACATATTTGGTTGGATTGATGTGAGTTTGTAACCCTAGGTTTCACGCTTTTGCGATCCTCAGACAAACGAGTTTGTCTGACGATCGCAAAAGCGTGAAACAAACTACAAACTCACATCAATCCAACCAAATATATATATATAATTATTTATATATTATATGCGCAGTACTTATTAGAAAGCGCTCAATATCAGAGATAGAGCTAACATATTTGGTTGGATTGATGTGAGGTTGTGACCCTTGGTTTCACTTTTGCGATATATTTATATATATATATATATATATATATATATATATATATATATATATATATATATATATATATATATATATATATAAAAAAATAAATAAATAAATAAAAAAACAAACGTATTAACTGTTGAGGATTATACTAATGAGTCTAAAAGAATCCTTAACAGAAGGCACTGGACTCATCAGCAGTGCATCCATTACCGAGAATCGAACCCGGACCGTTTCGATACAACGCAAACGTCATACCAACTGAACCACGGGACTCGGTGACGAAGAAGATACAACTAGACTCGATATAGCTCTGCTATTATCTCAGTTCCGTAGCGATACTCATCTGCTTTTTGACCCTTTATATATATATATATATATATATATATATATATATATATATATATATATATATATATATATATATATATATAATATATATATATATAAAAGGGATATATATATATATATATATATATATATATATATATATATATATATAAGGGATATATATATATATATATAAGGGATATATATATATATATATATATATATAAGGGATATATATATATATATATAAGGATATATATATATATAAAGGATATATATATATATATATATATATATATATATATATATATATATATATATATATATATATATATATATATATATATATATATATATATATATATATATATATATATATATATATATATATATATATATATATATATAGGGATCTATATATATATAGATGTGTGTGTGTGTTTGTGTTTATATTTTTCGTTGAAAACCAAGGAAAGTTCTTTTTTATATATACAGAGTCCGCCAAAAGTATATTCATTGAAGATATTCACTTCAGGAAAGAAAAGAAATATATTTCCTAGTTTTATGAAATTGCTGTAAAACTGTTTACTGTGTGTCACAGTAAACAGAATACATTTTCGATCCTTGGACAATAAATTGAAAATGCATGTACAGCAATCCCACAAGACACTTTGGCCAACGTTGTCCAAGCAGTATTTCGCCATACTTTTAAATGCCTTGAAGCTAAAGGTCATTATTTTGAGCGTCTCTTGTGATTGTAGAGTCCAAACGTAACTTGTATTAATCTCGGGATGTCTGAATAAATTTAGTATTGCAATATGTACAAGCTAAAATAGATACATAGATAATGCACAAATCTGAAATAAATAAATAGATAGATAGATAGATAGATAATGTACAAGACTGAAATAGATAGATAGATAGATAGATAGATAGATAGATAAGAATATGATTGAGATAGATAGATAATGTACAAAACTGAAATAGATAGATAGATAGATAGATAGATAGATAGATAGATAGATAGATAGATAAAGAATATGATGAGAGATAAATAAATAGATAGGTAATGTACAAGACAGAAATAGATAGATAGATAGATAGATAGACAGACAGATAGATAGATAGATAGATAGATAGATAGATAGATAGGTGAACGGACTAAAATATATACACATATACATAACCACAGATTCAAATATATAGACCGAGCACCCAACATGAAAAGTTTTACATTTCCTGATGTATGGGACGGATACATATATGTATATATTGTTTTATGTTTCGGTGTAATTACTTGGTTTCAGATTCATATCTGAAAATATATTTTCCGGTATTTGGGGCTACCTTTAGCCATTATCAAAGACGTTTGTTGTTAATGCTTCTGCTGTTGTTGATGTTGCTGCTGCTGTTGTTGATGTTGCTGCTGCTGTTTTTGATGTTGCTGCCGTTGCTGTTGATGTTGCTGCTACTGTTGATGCTGCAGCTGCTGTTGTTGATGTTGCTGCTGTTTATGGTTGCTGCTCTTGATGTTGCTGCTGCTGTTGTTGATGTTACTGCCGTTGTTGTTGATGTTGCTGTATCGTCGGTTTTGTTGATCTATTTTCAAATCTCACGGTTCGTGTGTTCACCTGACAGTCCGTGTCTAATTTTTATTTTTATTGAAATGCATTTAACATATGAGTTCCTAAATTTGATCCCATTTTATTGAGGTCCGGTTGTCTGCTTGTATGGTTAATGCTTCCAGTAGTAGTAATCGTTTTTTTGTTTTGTTTTGGTTTTTTGTATTATTGGTGATGATTTGTCGGTTTTCTTGTGTTGACATCGAATTTCAGGAGTCGATTTTACAGAGCAAAATTATTTTGCCTGTTCTTGGAGATAAATTAAATCAAGACGAACATACAATGGAACTTTCTTATCAAATAGAAACAAACAATACTTCACCTTTCCTAGATAACATTTTACACTACAGTGACAAAAGTTTTAAACCAAGTGTCAATCGCATATCAACTAATAAATTCATTATCTGTCTGTATATTTCTGAGATTATTGTAATCGTAATATTTACCCTAATAACATCATTTATGCTCGGGTCATCTTCAGGATCTGTCTGTATTTTTGAGATGGGGGATTGTAATTATTAGCACTATTTACATTGTTAGGACTGTTGTCCTCATCTTTATTGCCATATTCATGACGTTTCACCCGTTGTACTCTCCGGTCATCTTCATGATCTGTCTATATTTCTATATTTTTGAGATGAGTTATTGTAATTATTTGCATTATTTACATTCTTAGGATTGTTGTCCTCATCTTTATTGCCATAATCACGACGTTTCGGCTGTTGTACGCTCCGGTCATCCTCAGAAGCTGTCTATATGTCTGAGATGAGGAATTGTAATTATTTGCACTATTTATATTGTGAGGACTATTGTCCTCATCTTTATTGCCATATTCACTACGTTTCGACCGCTGTACGCTCCGGCCTTCTTCAGGTGATATATTTGGAATTACGAACCGAACCCTTAATCTAGTCCACGGCGATAGATTGTGCTAATTCCACGTGCCCTACTTTTTGGTTGGGGGGTATCACAGTGTCAGTTAATTCCCTTTAGTAACTCAATTCTCCAAGTTTTTGTTCCCTCTGCTGTTGCTAGGTATTGAACTCACAACTCTATGGGTCAAATCAACCAACGCCTTTATCCACTCGGACATTTATATTCTCACTATAAGAACAAAATGAAATTAGATATAATCATTTGATTGAACAGCACACTGAACTTGTAGGCCTCAATATTGGTTCTAGGAACATTTGCCATAAACATATTTGCCGTAGGAAAACTTGCCTCATGAATTTTCGCCGTAGAAAAGTTGGCCGTATAGGATTTTTGCCGTAAGACAATTTCCCCGCATTTTTTTTTTTTTTTTAATAGGAAAAGTACCTTGTTATTAAGTATATATGGATGGCACTATTGTTACTTCGATTTAAACATTTTAATAAGCAAAGTTATAGGATCAAAATTCTACATCGTTCATCCTCGTCAGTGAGAAGCACAAAAACTTCAACTTGACAATAAAATCGGCGTCACGCAATTTTAAATTATTTCTTTCTTTATTTGATATATTTTTGGTTATTTATTTTTTAAATAAATGTTTAGACTTTAGTTTATTTTCTGATGTTTAACCCTGTAAAAAAAACATCCATATATAGTTGATAACAAGGTACTTCACATAATAAATTGAACATTAAACCAAAACGGACGTTCAAGATAAGGATATCGAAAAAAAATGAGGCGAAAAAGTCAGACGGAAAAAATACTATACGGCGAAAATTCATATGGCAAAAAATCCTACGGCGAGAATCAATACGGCGAAAATTCCTGAGACGAGTTTTTTTCCATGGTAAAAAAAAACAAAAAAACATTACGACGAATGTCCCGGATACGGAAGAAAGAAAGAAACACACAAACAAAGGCGAATGTAAAAAAGTGAAAGCGTATGAAGAAAAATAAAGAAAGACGGAAATAAAGAAAGAATACAGAAAAAGAAAGAAAGAAAGAAAGAATACAAAAGAAAGAAAGAAAGAAAGAAAGAAAGAAAGAAAGAAAGGTGAAAAATAAAAACAGAAGATGGGGTGAAGGGAGAAAGAAAGAAGAAAGAAAGACAGCAAAGGAAAAATAAAAAGACAAAAAAATGGAGAAAATGGAAAAAATGAAAGAAGAATAGAATGAAGAAATAAAGAAACAAACAAACAAAGGCGTATATAAAAAAAGAAGAAAGATTGAAAAAGAAAGAAAGAAAGAAAGAAAGAAAGAAAGGCGGAAATGCGTCATTACAGTCTAACGAAAAAAAAAGCACATTATTTACGAAGCATTGCTTGGAATTTGCACAAATGTTTACGGCGAATGACGAAGAAAGACATTTAATATGCTTTTAAGAACTTCAAATACCCTAATTATTTCAATTAAACGCCAGATTTTCCCAGCATTTCTTTAATTTGCGAAAAAGCTCATCTTCTGTGTTAACTTTGCTTTTACAGGCACGCATTATCACCCAAAGTTTTTCAATTGGGTTATGGTCAGGACTCTGACTAGGCCTCTGGAAGAGTTAAAAGAATGCTGGGGAAATCTGCCGAAGAACGTTGACTTACTGAGAAATTTAGTCTATAGAACGCTACGAAGAATGACGGCTGTTATTAAAGCAAAAAGTTACGCAACAAAATACGAAATCATTTTTTACTTATATAATGTACATATGTACACCTGTATTAATACCGTGTATTAATAAACGAAATCGTTTACTCACTTGGTAAAAATACAAAAATCGACTTTTTATGGATGTGGTCATTTTTTGCCTTGGATTATATATATATATATATATATATATATATATATATAAAGGATTCTCCCGTCGAGTTCGACGTATGCGGTTCTGACGACCACGAACTAATTATCTGCATGCCTATGACGGGCATGACTTTTGAGACCGGCTCGAGAACTGCACAAAAGACCACAAACAGTACAGGAGAATTTATTGTATCCATGTGCAGCAGGAACACTGTTAAATGTCTTATTTTGCTTTCTTGTTTCATGTAGCCGACTGATGGTTACTTATATATATATATATATATATATATATATATATATATCAGTTGGGTTATATCTATCTCAGTCTTTTCAGATCTATCTATATAGATATATATATTTGTGTGTGTGTATGTGTGTTTGTGTGTGTGTCAACATAACGACAACACTATCTATCATTATGATGCCCTTCTTGATTTCACTTGTATCGATGCAACAAATTGTGCACTACAGCGATAGGACTTACCCGGTATTACAATTACCGTAATTCCCCATGTATAATACGCATTTCTTCTAAAAGATAATAAGCAAAATCAGGAGTGCGTATTATGCACAGCTACAAAAAATCTGTAAAATATTGCCGTAAAATGAAATAAGAATCATCATAAAACTAAATTATAATAATATTATTCTGTTTAAAACCATTTCGTTAAAAAGAGTAGGAAACGCTGGATGTAATGAAATTGGAGAGGTACAATTTATAGGATTTGATTACCAAACAAGGGGTGTGTATTATGCATGAGTAGAAGCATTTTCTTACACTTTTAGCACAATTTCAGGTGTGCGTATTATAGATGAAGGCGTATTATATATGGAGAAATACGGTAATAGGATACTGATACAAATGCTTGCTTGCAGAACCTATGACTTAAATTGTACGCCACTCGCCGGACGAATGAGTCGCCCGGAACATCGTCAGCGAAATCGTCAATAAATCTATGGAATTGTTCACACCCAGACACGAGTTAACATTCTACGATACCCCAGTTGTGGACTTGCTTATGAGTGAGAATGAGTGACGCATACGTGTTCAGATATATTCCACAGTTTTTCTCCGTTCGCTTACGCTAATGGCGAGTAGTATGTGCGTGTGTGTAGGTATAGGTGCGCGCGCACGCGTGTGTGTGTGTGTGTATATTTGTCCATGTTGCCAACACACCTTCCCGCGCATTCGTGACGCGCATGAGCACAAGTCAGACGCAGTCCTCTCTTCTCTCTCCATAATTGCTGATCAATCTGAATTATTTTTCATAATTGCCTTTTTTATGATTCATCCCGTTTTTATATTTGGCATCCATTGAAGCCTTATTAAACAAATGAGATTGTCTCAAATACTCACCCATATATATATATAAATATATATATATATATATATATACATATATAGGATAAAGGGAAAGGAAATGGATACATATGCAATCCATAAACAGATAAGTATATATTTAAGCAAAAAAATCATTAATATTATTGGTAGATATATATTTTTCATGCATTGCTAAGTAGATTTCAACTATAAGCTGCTGTCTACTCACCACCTGATATATATATATATATATATATATATATATATATATATATATATATACACACACATATATATATATATATATATATATATATATATATATATATATGCCAAGAAATAAGCCGAATGTAAAGGACATAATTATGAAAACTAAGAACTAAAACAAACAACCGGTTTCCTTGCCATAATAAAATTTTGTACCTGTAAGAATCTTTTTCAAATATATATATATATATATATATATATATATATATATATATATATATATATGCGTACAGGTGTGTATCAAAAATACTTTTAAAAACTTTGGGGGGCATGTGAAAAAAAAAACAAGGACAACATTCTACATAAATATATATCCGCAAATCTTTCCTTTTTGTGTTATTAAGTTCAAAGTTTACGGTAGACGCTGTGAAATGTTCCAAAATTCACGTGACAATTGGCAAAAAACATACAATTGTGAAATAGCAAAACAAAGAAAGTTTGAGGACATCAAATATCAAACGTTTTTATAGATTTTTAAGATTTTTAAAAAGATTTTTAAGACTTTTTAAAGGTTTTTTTTAAAGAGTTTTAAGATTTTTTTAAAAAGATTTAAAAATCTTTAAGAATTTAAAGACTTTTTAACATTTTTAGATTAAGCTCTGAAACGTTGCATATTAGAAATGATTAAACATATCTTATTGGAATTCTCCGAGGTTTTTACAACACAATTGAACTCTACTTTGAGCAATAAGAATATATAATTACTCTCCAAGCTTAACAGAAGAATCGCGATGAAATCGATCATAAACAAAAATGACATGTTCATCAATAATTAATCTTATGTAAAGATTGAAATTTAATGGAGAATTTAATTCAAGTTCATATATATATATATATATATATATATATATATATATATATATATTCAAAATGATCTTCGTACTTTCTAACTTTCTAAGGGCAAGAGAAAAGCAACAAATAACCTACCTAACGAGGTTGTTCAAATGGTTGGCAGAACAGAGATTGGTATGTGCAGTAAAAGAATAAAAGGAAGTTGTGAAGAGCTATGTCCTAAAGGAACTCGACTCTTAGAAGAAGAAATTATTATTCTAAAGGACATTTTGAAGACATCAAGCATCGAACGAAGAATGAAATACTTACTCTCCAAGTTTAATAGAAGTATCGTGATGAAATCGATCATAAACTAAAATGACATGTTCATCATTAGTTAATCTTATGTAAGGAGTGGAAGTTAATGGAAGATAGAAATAAAATTCATATATATATATATATATATATATATATATATATATATATATCTTATTATAAAACGCAGATTGTGTGTGTGTGTGTGTGTGTGTGTCTGTAACGTTTATATGTTGGAACGAATTTCTTACATTTTTTAGCCGATTTCAACAAAGCTTCACAGGACTACATAAAATTACCTTGTGGTGGTTCTAATGGGGCCGAAAATGGGAAAAATACAGTTGTTTTTTAATAAAATCAATTTGAAAACACGATTAAGACACAACGTGAGAATGGAAGGGGGACAACTCCCCCACGAAAATGTAAACGAAAGAGCATAGCATGATGAAAAAAAAGCCGAACTTGACGAAAACAAAATTTTATCGTCTAATGTTCATATTATTATTAAAGAGGAAAGATCAAAGTATTTTGGGGGTATTTTTTTACATTTTTTAATCGTTCCTAGCACGTCTGAAATTTTCGTTAAAAATATTGTTTTTTTTGGTCAAAAAAAGGGCAGATAATCAATCATTTTCAATCATTTTTTTCGATTTGATAAAAAAGATTAAAATCTTACTTTGATATTCTTTTAAAAATCAATTATCATTTTTTCAAAACTGATTTTAATAAAAACAGAAATTATACTGTTTATTTAAAATATTTTGAACCAAGCTTAATTTAGCTTCTGCGCCGAAAAAATGTAATTTGAAAATAAAACAAAGCAGGTCATAACCTTTCGCGTCGCTTGACGATTGACGAAAGGCACATTCATAACTTACGGGAGGAGAATTCTTTCTACGGATGGAAGGAAGTGAAATTATTTAAGTGAACAAATTATTTACCTTGTTACTTTTAAGGAAAACTTTCAGCGCTCTAATTTTTTAATTTTTATTTTTTTTTTTTTTTGTACTTAGCTTTTATTTTTACGTTTACGATGCTTTATGGAAAATATAAAGAAATTAAAAAATAAGACTGTTAATAGTGAGATTAAATTTCATAAGAAAAGGTATCTAATTAATTTAGGTACCTTTCTTATGAAATTTTATCAGAAGTGTACATAAAATACTATAATTTTATGTACATTTATTACATTTTACTGTGTTATTTGTATTTCCATTCATTTTATTAATAATTTTGATATTTCATTTATGGAAAAAATGTCATAACTGAGATTAATATAAAATAAGATCATATAAATTAAAGTTTAGCAGTAGTTAAATTTCATAAGATGATACTGTTACTTGTAGGTACCCTTCTCAGTTGAAATTGAAAACTCAAATTAACTTCTCCATACGTGTTTCGCAAAAGTAAAGGGCTTAACAGCGGAGAACAATGCTGAACTCAAATAATGCAACTAAATTGTATTCTTGTTGGTCTTCCGTACTTGATAATTACTGTCCGACTATAAACACAAAAATTACATTTCTTAATTTCCATGGCTATACTGATTGGTCCAAATTATACAATTTTCAAAGCGCTAGACAATGACAATCTCACACGGACATTTTGAAAGGTTGATGTTGCTTTTAACTAATGTTAAAATATTTTTTAAAATTCAATTTAAACATTTTTTAAAAAATCTTTTTAAAATTAAAAAATAAGAAATAATTGTATTAAAATTCAATTTTCATTGAAAAATTTTTTTTGCTTTCAGAAAATATTGTCCATATTCATAAAAACAAATTAAAACAAATAAAAGCATTTGAAACTAAATAATATATTTGTTTTATTGAGTTTTGTATGTTACAATTCACAGCTGATTTTCAGGTACGTTGGCCAAAAAAAAAAAAAAAAAAAAAAACAACATGATTTGCATTCTTCAAAGCCTTGTGCTTTTAACTATTGTAATCACTAAAACCGATGGTCTCGAATTTCTAGAGTTTTTCATAAAATTAGTTATGGGACTCTTAATAAATATAAAAAAAAATATTTCTGCCATGACTTTAATAAAAAAAAAACATATTTATAATAATTTCGATCATCTGTGAATAGTTTCTGAAAGTTTCATTAACATCGGACAATTTTTTTTATGCAAGATTTTCCAAATTAATGTGTGTAAATACAAAAAAACGCGCTAAAAATTATCTATGTTATTTACTACCCCTTGTTGCGACAAAGAGAAACAAGGTTTTTTAAATCAAAATTTAGAATATTCTAAAAAGATGGAAAAATTTTAAAAAAATAATTAAAAAAAAATTAGTCTATCCTCTTCATAAAAACATAAGCATTTTGACGATAAAATTTTGTTTTCATAAACTTTGGCGTTTTTTCATCAGACTATGCTCTATGTTTTAGCGATTCCGTGGAGTGATTTAGGTTAAAAACCCAGGTTGCTTATGTGTGTGTGTGTGTGTGTGTTCCTTTATATATGGGATCGGATTTCTTACATTTTCAGCCGATAAAACAAACATCCACTTTTTTTTCGGTAGGTAGTATTTATTGTCTTGCACACTTTTTTTTCTTTATTTACATTCAGAATGCTTTAAAAATTCCATTTACAAGACAATTGTTTATAATAAAATTCTATTCACCAATCGATAGACTCATAACGATTGTAAACAATGTTTTTTGTTTGAATTTGGGTTTGACCAATTCGTAAAAAAAAAAAAAAAAAAAAAAACTAATTAAGACATGCGTGTCCGTCAACATTAAACAATAATCTTTGTCAATTTTATTTTCAGTCTTTATGATGGGTCTTGATCTATCTCTTACTGTTACATCTAGGCTCTTACTGTTACATCCCGGGCAAACGCCGGGCTCTACTGCGATTATTGGCCTATATATATATATGAAAGAAATCATAAGTGTTGTTTCATCTATATCAACTGTTATGGATATAATATATTTATTTGAACATAGTGCTTGCATTCAATACCAGAGATAGATCAGGTTAGTGTGCATTGTTTTAAATATAAAAGTGAACTTAAAGATAGCACATTCAATACTTAGAGGCGAAAGTGGCCTGACGATTTTGTTTAACGTTATACAAGTATTTAAGCAAATGAATAAACAGACTGCCTGAATGTGATAATTTCATAGAAAACAAATGGTGTACGGAACCTATAAATGCCTTGGTTCGAAATGAACCTTATATGCACGAATTTACTGTTTTAAACTACAATCTTTTTTATATATATATATGATCCGACAAAATAAAAGACATTTTATTTGAACATAGATTTCATTTTCAGTAAAACTTATAAGGTTCAGGACCTCGTCATTTCTTAACATATGACGTCGACAGATACGCCAAAGCTGTTTGAATGTAAGAGATTCATGGAAGATTATGTTTTAACAGTAAATTCGACTAAGTTGTCATACCATAAGGTTCATTGGCCGCTATTTAAGGCACGCCATATATATGGCGGGGTTAGGTTCGAATCCTGTCTATGAACGAATATTTTCTATGAAAATTTCTCGGACATTCAGGCCGGGTTATTTAATACTGTTTATCTAAGTGCATTTGCTTAAATACTATCTATAAAATGTTCATAAATAAAAATGTCTTTTAATAAATAAATTGTCGGACCTCGTCCATTTCTTAACATATGACGTCATTTGTTTCATTGATATGAATATACGAGATTCATGGAAGATTGTGGTTTATAACAGTAAATTCGACCTTGTCTACCATAAGGTTCATGGTGGCCGAGTGGTCAGGCACGCCATTTTATATGGCGGTTCCGTATGGGATGCAGGTTCGAATCCTGTCTATGAACGAATATTTTCTATGAAAATTTCTCGGACATTCAGGCCGATAAAGTTATTTAATACTTTTTATCATAAACAGGCATTTCCTTAAATACTTGTATCTATAAAAATAACAACGTTAAAATAAATAAAAATGTCTTTAATAAATAAATTGTCGGACCTCGTCCATTTCTTAACATATGACGTCATTTGTTTACATTCGATACGCCAGAGCAGTTATACGAGATTCATGGAAGATTAGTTTATATAAATATATATAGTGGTGAAGGCACGCCAGCGTATATGGCGGTTCCGTATAGGATAGGTTCGAATCCTGTCTATGAACGAATATTTTCTATGAAAATTTCTCAGACATTCAGGCCGGTAAATGTTATTTAATACTGTTTATCATAAACAGGGCATTTGCTTAAATATTTGTATAATAAAATAACAACGTTAAACATAAATAAAAATGTCTTTAATAAATATATATATATATATATATATATATATATATATATATATATATATATATAATGAATACATATTATCTCTCTCTCTCTCTCTATATATATATATATATATAGAAAATAATCCTAAGCTCCTATTTACCCTTTTCACTAAACGGTTCTTTTTAGGGCAAAACTGGCTAAAAAGGCAAATAATGGAACAATATTTATTGATTAGTGTCTCGTGGTTATGGTTTTATTTGCTTTTATCAATAAATATTGTTCCATTATTTTCCTTTTCAGTCAGTTTTACCCTGAAGATAGGTTAAGGTGAAACCTAGGTAGGTTTGCCTGGCTCCTTTAGGGTTGTTTTACGTTTTGCTCTACTTAGTGTATAGTCTTTTACTCGTTTTGGGTTTTTTTTCTTTGGACTTGGAGCTCAAACACTTGACGATAGGATTCGTACAGTGTTATGTTCTTGGTTCTTTCTTTTTATTTCAAACAGTATTACTATTCATATATATATATATATATATATATATATATATATATATATATATATTGTCGACTTCACAGCCCGATAGATAAAATACGCCCTGCTTAAGAAACTGGACGTCGATACAAAACACGTGCAATATACCCATATATATATATATATATATATATATATATATATATATATATATATATATAGTTGGATTAAGTAATTCATCGAGTCTAGAAGAAACCTCAACAAAATGCAGAAAGCACTAGACGGCCGTTTCGTCCTATATTTGGGACTCATCAGCAGTGCGCATCCACTACTGAGAATTGAAACCGGGACAGTTACGTTATCAGGCAAACGTCATACCAACTGTATCAACGGGCCTATCTCACTCTCACACTCTCTCTCTCTCTCTCTCTCTCTTTATAGATAGATAGAGATCAGATGATATATATATATATATATATATATATATATATATATATATATATATATATATATATATATATATATTTGGTATTTGGTTGTTGTAGTTTATTCTAACTATTATTTTGGCAGAAACAGTTTTTAATTTGTGTTTATTTGGGTTGATTATCTTTATTTTTTTTTCTAACGGTAACTTTATCGGGATTGGTTTGTTTATTTATTTACTTGGATAAATTTAGGTCAATTTATTTTACTTGTATATTTTCTCTTTTCGGTTTTCGATTTTTAAGTAACGTAGTATTTATTTATTTATTTTTTATTTTTATTTTATTTTAATTTATATTTTTTTTTATCGTTATATAACAGTTATAGCTATTTTTTCGTCCGATTTTTTGGTTTGATTTTTTAGTCTAACTAATATTTTGGTCATAATGGTTTGCTAATTTGTTTATTATTTACTTTATTTATTTGGGTTCGTTGTTTTTTGTTTTGTTTTTTTTGTTATTATTATTATTCTATTTCGTCTATTCTAACAGGTGTGATTTGGTAATTTGTTTGGATTAATTAATTTTGCTTATTTTATTGTTATTTTGTTTACTTGTTTATTTATTTGTTTTTATTTTATTTTTTTCAATTTTTAAGTAACGTAGTAAAAATTTGTTTTCATGTCTGCATTTTGAGATGAGCTCGGATCTTTTATTTAATAATTTATTTTTTGGAAAATAAGGAAAAGATCATCAGCCTACAACAACCAATCAAAAACCTGAAAACTTTGCTTGGAGGAAAAAATAGCTATCATTACTTTCCTAGACCAAAATAAATTAGCAACACAGAGATTGAACTCACAATTTCTATGTCAGCAAAATTCATAAACCAACACTTTAATTCGCCAGATAATTGTCCTTCTGGTTCAGTTAAGAAATTTCTGCATGTTACTCAGATCGATATACACCTTATGAAGGTTGGAGAGCCCAACGAGTGAAACGTTGTGATAACAACATAAAAGATGGAGACAATATTCAGAATAAAAATAGTGATTATAGCACTTCTTTTCTTTCTTCATTACCGTCTTTTTCATTCTGAAGCTTCTTTCTTTCTTTTCTTCTTTCTTCATTGGCGTGTTTTTACCTCCTGAGATTTCTTCTTTTTTTCTTTCTTTCTTGCAGTTTTTTTTTCTCTACTGAAACCTCTGACTTTTTTTCATGTCTTTCTTCATTTCCTTCTTTTTCACTCATGAGACTTCATTCTTTCTTTCTTTCTTTCTTCATTGCCGATTTTTTCCATACTGGGACTTCTCACTTACTTTCTTTCATGTCTTTCTTCATTGCCGTAATTCTCTCTCCTTTTCTTTCTTTCTTTCTTTCTTTCTTTCTTTCTTTCTTTCTTCATTGCCGTCTTTTTCACTCATGAGAATTCATTCTTTCTTTCTTTCTTTCTTCATTGCCGTCTTTTTGCGTACTGACTCTTCTCTTTTTCTTTCATGTCTTTCTTCATTGTCGCCATTCTGTCTTCTTTCTTTCTTTCTTTCTTTTCTTTCTTTCTTCATTGCCGATTTTTTCCACAATGGGACTTCTCTCTTACTTTCTTTCATATCTTTCTTCATTGCCGTCATTCTCTCTCCTTTCTTTCTTTTTCTTTCTTTTGTTTCTTTCTTTCTTTCTTTCTTTCTTTCTTTCTTTCTTCATTGTTGTCTTCTTCCATACTGGGACTTCTCTCTTACTTTCTTTCATGTCTTTCTACATTGCCGTCATTTTCTCTTCTTTCTTTCTTTCTTTCTTTCTTTCTTTCTTTCTTGTCGTCTTTTTCCTCGTGATACTTTCTTTATTTCTTTCTCCTTTTTTCTTTCCTGAGACTTCATCTTTTTTTTTTAAATTTTTTTCTTCATAGCCGTCTTTTTCCTTCTTGAGACTTCTTTCATTTTTAATTTCTTTGTTTTTGTCTTCATTGCCATTTTTTTATTTTTCCTTAGTCTTTTCCACATCTTACTCCCTTTTCTTTTACTTTTTTGTTTTTTGTGAACATTTTCTTTCTTTCTTTCTTTCTTTCTTTTTCGCCTCTCCTTCACCTTTTCTCTAATTGGATTTTCTTTGATGTCCATTATATCATTTTTCCTTTTCTTTTCGTCCTTTTCGTTTCTTTAACACTCAACTTTTTTCTTCTTCTCGTTCTTCTTTTTTCTCTTTTCGTTCGCCTTCTCCTTCTTGGCTATCTTTCCATTCCTCTTCTTTTACCCGGGCCCGACTCGAATTCTTCATTCATTTCAAAGCCAGTATTTGTTGACACACGTAGTTTTTTCGCCCAACGTTATTCCGTTTTCTTAGCGTCTGTTCGTTCTTTCTCCAAATCTTTTCTTTTCTTTTCTCCCCCCCGCCGGCATCGAATGTACTCTTGGCCATTTTGTTGTTTCATTTGTTTCCTTTCGTCTTTCCTAATAGACTTGACAGCACTAAATAAATGTTTGACAAGGCAACGTCTCTGTTTTTCGGCGTGATGTGGTTCGCCCGATAGGCGACTGATTAATGTTTTCCGTTTGTTAAAACAGCCTCTTCAGCGCGTCCACTATGTCCGCATGGGTGTGGCTACAATCCACCCGTCCCTCGAGAGAGAAGCCGGGATTTAACTATGAGCTCTTTCTATAAATGAATGATGTCATTTGTTTCGGGGCGACATTGACTATTTTACTAGAAGAATGATTACGGTTTAAGAATATGATTGTGTACCTCAAGAGATAAAGTGATAATCTTAGCACTAACAAAGATAGATAGATAGATAGATAGATAGATAGATAGATAGATAGATAGATAGATATGAACTGCGATAACCAGAGGTAGCGTGAAAGAGAACAGTTATCAGACGATATATATATATATATATATATATATATATAGATAGATAGATAGATAGATAGTCAAGAACATACTGAGATAGATCGATACATACATACATAAATATAAAGATAGGTATTAACAGTGAGATAGATATCAATTGTCTGAAATAGATAGATAGATACATACATGCATACATACATACATATATATTAACAGTGATAGCGAGATACATACATACATACATAATTAGATTGATATTAACAGTGAGATAGATAGATAGATGTCAATAGACTGAGATAGATAGATAGATAGATACATACATACATAGATATTAACAGTGACATAGGTAGATAGATATATGCCAATAGACTGAGATAGATATATAGATACATATATACATACATAGATATATATTAACAGTAATATATATATATATATATATAATTATTTATTTAAAAATATGATTCCAACGCTTCACATATATATATATATATATATATATATATATATACAAACATAAATAGATAGATAGACATTAACTGATAGATGAGATAGATAGATAGATAGATAGATAGATGACAATAGACTGAGATAGATAGATAGATAGATAGATAGATAGATAGATAGATAGATAGATAGATAGATGTCCAAAAACTGAGGTTGGTCCGTAAATAGATAGGCAGATAGATCTGAACAGACTGAGATAGATATAACTCAACTGATATATATATATATATATATATATATATATATATATATATATATATATATATATATATATATAAAACGTTAAATTCAACTGAAATGGTCTGTCTGTATATTGTTTTATTTCATTTTTACAGATTTTTTCTAAGATTTTATATATCGGGTTAAAAATTCTGGATAAAATTCGATTTTTTTTTCTGTTTTGTTCGCATATATTGGCCAGACTCAGTCATTTTCAATAACTAAGTTATTGTCAGTGTTGAAGACAATATTTTCTTGGTCATATACTGGCGTTTTTACAGTGCTGAAATTGAAATCGATTCAAATTATTCCAATATCATCTTTTAATACTTTTTCTCTCGCACTTCTTGTCTGTGGAGCTCACTTTCGTTTCTTTTGTTTTTTTTTTTGTTTGTTCACTATTTAAATGCTCTTCTGTCACCAGAAATCATATTCTTTTATTTCCCTCTCACCCCACCAAATGTTTTTTCTTTGTTTCTTTCTCTTCTCCATGCGTCTCAGGGGCTTTATCGCCTAGCTATGTGTGAAATGATAAAATATGTATCCATCGAAAATTTTTACGTGTTATTGATTTGTATGTGCGTCAAATATTTTGTACATATATTAAATATTTCATATACACTTGAAGCAATATTTATACAGGTTCTTGTGCAAAAGCAAAAGTTGCCCAATCTTTAGATTAAAAGTTTTTAAAGATTTTTTTAAAGATTTTTAAAAAATTTTAAAGATATTTTAAAAAAGATTTTTAAGACTTTTTAAAGATTTTAAAGATTTTTTAAAGAGTTTTAAGATTTTTTTAAAGATTTTAAAATTTTTTAAGACTTTAAAGATTTTTAACATTTTTAGATTAAGCTCTGAAAAGTTGTATCTTAGAAATGATTAGAGATATCTTACTGGAATTCTCTTACGTTTTCATAATAATCTTGGACTCTCCTTTGAGCAATATGAATGTATAATTACTATCCATGCTTAACAGAAGAATCGTAATGAAAAGGATCATAAACGAAAATTACATGTTTATCATTAATTAATCAGAGATAAGGATCGGAAGCTCATAAAGGATTGAAATAAATTCCATATATATAAATATATATATATATATATATTATTACAGGATCATTTTATTCAAGATTATCTTCGTCCCTCTCTAACCTTCTAACTTTTTGTCTTGAACTAACAAGGAGCCTTACAAGTTTCACGTACGATTTCATTTTCAAGTGTTTTTCACTTCTCTTTGGACTGTCATAGCTGAAACTCCTCTCTAGCGTGGCAATCTTATGGATTGGATTAGATCTTTCCTAGTTGATCTAATTCTCTGAATTGAAATGATGATCCCTCTTCTTGTTGTGACTTTCTGATCCAGTTTTCGTCTCTGCTGTTCCTTCTTTTTTAAACTTATTCACCGTTCTCTTGGTGGTTCTTGAATGAACTTTGAAGATGGAAGCCAGAGTATGAATATTGGCACCATTACTGAACTCTTGAATGATCTTTTTCCTCTCACCATTGCTCAGCTCTGAAGACAATTGGTATTACACAAAATGATTTTAATCTGTTCTCTTTCTAGCTGAATAACTCAAAGGTTTTTTCAGTGATTCTTACGACAAATGGTGTCAAGATAGCTAAACGCCTTTTCTGAAAACCTGGAGAAAAAAAACCCCATTTAGTTTCAAGATTTTAGATATTAAACATTTTTTTCGGATGGACAATTATGCTGTTACACGAATTCGACAATTTTGTTACGCTCATTATATAGTGTGATGCGTAAATTGTTGTCAAAATGCCGCAAAAATGAAAGTAACACTAACATCTCCTTTTAATTTACCAAAATTGCGCAAAAGTATCTAGAAATACTAAAGAGTGAATTTATTCACTAAAATCGCTATTGGCTGCAACCACCGCCTCCGGAGGACTTCGGAAACTTTTGCATCACTTCTGGATGGAAAACTTGTTTACGTTGGTGAACACTACCATATTCTTTGTCTTCAGTTCATCTTTGGCGTTACAGGGAGTTTTGTTGGTCTCTCACTCAACTGTGCCAGACACATAATAATCAAGGGGGTTGCAGTCTGGGGAGTTAGCCGGACAGATGGAAAGGGTGATGAGGTAAAAAAAAATGTCGGACAGCCATGACTGGGTTTTCCTGCTTGTGTGGCATGGTGCAGAGTCCTGTAGACATATATAGGTTTACTCAACAGCCGTTCTCTTGACCCGGGTAAGCTCTACCTCCTCAAGAAACTTTATGTAGGCCTCCGTGTTGACTCTGAGGTCCCGTGGGAAGATGAATAATGTCGCTATCACTAGTGATCAGTCCAAACAGCACGACGTTGACTGGATATACCCTCCAAATCTTTCCGAATTCTCTGCGCTGTCCCCAGATTGACAGCCAGACACTCTGAAATGTTCGTAATGAAGCTTTCGGTGCGAATTCCAAGCCACACAAGAAGCCGTTTCTAAATTTCTAGCGGAGGGATTTGCGTCATGGTGCTCTTTTTCTAACAAAAGGTGCCCAACTGACTCTACTATAGAATGTATTCGACAAAATCAAAAACAAACAACGCGCATGCGCGAAATTAAAAATATAAAATGGCGGCAAGTTACCTTTCGCACCCTGTATATAGTTTTAAAGTATGTTATATTTATAGATAAAAGTGCTCAATATCAGGGATAGAGGTCTTTTTACTCCTTTCACCTCAAGAAAGGGGTTACAGGGAGTGCGAGTGAAAGAGAAGACTGAGAGTAGGGAGGATTGAAGAAAGGGATGAAGATAAACGGGATTCAAGAAGAGAGAAGATGGCGATTGACGTTGTATTTAAAAGTTTGAAGATTGTAGTTATCAGGGAAGCAAGAAATCTGAAGGGATTTCCACAGGCGGGAAGTGCGTGAAAAGACACTGCTGCAGTAGAAGTTGAGATTATATTTAGCTATTTCAACAGCAAAAGGGTGTGACCAATTCGCACGCTTAAATTCATGTAGTCGGGGCACCAGAAAAAAAGCTCGTCAGTTGCCATGAAAATATTTGTAGAAAAGACAAAGGGAAGCAACGTCACGTCGGTGAGAAATTGACATATGTAAATATAAAAATGGACAATGAGGTCAACACCGAACGCTAACAGTCTGTTTTATATTTTGACGCAATCTTCAGACCTGAACAAGTCTCTTTATTAAAACATCTTTCAAAATAAAATATACTTTTCTGAAACTTTATTTGTAGAAGATTAAAGCAATGAGACCTAATTGCCAATCTAGTAGCTCACTTAAATTTATGTAGTCGAGACACTAAGGAGAATTGCTCATTATAATAATTTCAATGGCAATATTTGTAGAAAAGACAGAGGGAAGCCACGTAAAGTTGGCGAGAAATTGACTGAAGTCGTGACTGAAAATGGCGGTTGACGTTGCATTTAAATTTTTGAAGTTTGAAGTTATCAGGGAAGCAAGAAATCGGAAGGGAGTTCCACAGGTGAGGAGTTCGTGAAAATAAACTGTTAAAGTAGAAGCCTTGTTGCTAATATAGTAGCACGCTTAAATTCATGTAGTGGGGGACCCAGGGAAAAAATCCACCAGAAAAGTTGTCATGAAAGTATTTGTAGAAAAGACAGAGGGAAGCCACGTGACGTAGGTAAAAAAAAAAGACTGAAGTCAAGATGGTGGTCAGGATGGATTACATTATAATTGCTCAACTTCATGTTAGTGGGAAACGTGAGGCTATGAAAGCACAGAGTGTTGCTCGCCTGAAATTATAATAATTTCACTGGAAATATATGTAGGAAAAAAGGAGGGAAGCCACGTAAAGTTGGCGAGAAACTGAGGTCAACACCGAACGGCAACAGTCTGTTTTATGTTTTGACACAATCTTCAGACCTGAACAAGTCTCTTTATTAAAATATCTTTCAAAATAAAATATACTTTTCTGAAACTTTATTTGAAGAAGATTAACTGACTTACAGTCTAATTAATGTGATTTAAAACAATCATTACAATAGCTATCAGGGAAGCAAATAAGAGGAAGGGAGTTCCACTGTCCGGAAGTGCGAGAGAAGAAGCTGTTTGAATAGAAAAGGCGGTTACATTTAACTCTTTCGATAGTGAAAGGGTGGGACCGAAATGCCAACCTAGTAGCACGCTTAAATTAATGCAGTTGGGGCCCCAGTGAAAATAGCTCGTCAGAACAGTAGCCATGAAAATATTTGTAGAAAAGACAGAGGGAAGCCACATCATGTCTGTAGAGGAGATGCCAGTAAAGGAGTTACTATTTTATTTTTTAAGCATTTCACTCCAAGCTAGGCAGGCTTTCCACTAGCACGTAAGGGGTGTAGGGAGTTTTTTTTAAGCATTTCACTCCAAGCAAGGCGGGATACCACTAGTACGCAAGGGGTTACAGAGTGGGAGCGAGAGTAAAGAGGCGTGATGGAGGAAAGGATGAAGAGAAGGACAGGGAATAGGTCAGAGCATCTGGAAATGTCGATTGACATTATATTTGAATAGTTGGCGATTATAGCTATCAGGGAAACAAGTAATAGGAAGGGAATTCTACAGACGGGAGGTGCGAGACACGAAGCTATTAGAGTAGAAGAGACGGTCACATTTAATCGTTTCAACGGTGAAAGGGTGTGGCCGTGATGTCAGCCTAGTAGCACGCTTAAATTCATGCAGTCTGGAAACTAGCGAAAATAGCTGGACGGAGCAGTTACCGTGAAAGTACTTGTAGAAAAGACAGAGGGAGACGACGGCACGTCTGTGAGAGAGCGACTGAAGACGAGATGCCAGATCAGGACCAACCACGTTGATTATCCGTCTCTGGATTTTGTTGAGGACCTTAAGATGAACTGCGGGGGTTCCAGACCATATAAGGCAGCTGTATTCCATGCAAGGGCGAATGGTTGATTTAAAGGATGGACTCAGGCGAGAAAAACCTTTTGGCGCGACACAGGGAACCAACTTTCCTTGCGATGGATGAAGCTATTGGTTCAATGTAATTGTTCCATCTCAGGTCAGCGGACAGTGTGAGACCGAACAGTCATAAAGAGGTGCTCTCGTGGAGATGAGCATCAGACATTCTAATGGGTGGCAGGGGTGAGAGTAAAAGTAAACATGGGTGTTTGTGGAAAGGATATTGAGAAGGACGGGGTTCAGGATCAAGGCATCAGAAGATGTCGATTGACATTACATTTGAATATTTAAAGATTATAGCTATCAGGGAAGCAAGTAAGAGGAAGGGAGTTCCATTGTTGGGAAGTGCGAGAGAAGAAGCTGTTGGAGTAGAAGAGGTGGTTACATTTAATTTTTTCGATAGGGGAGGGCGGGACGAAGGTGCCAATCCAGAATTAATGTAGTTGGGGACCCAGTGAAATAGCTCGGCATAGCAGTTGCCATGAAATTATTTGTAGAAAAGACCGAGAGAAGCCACATCATATCTGTGAGAAAGTGACTGTAGACGAGATGCCAGTAAAGGAGTTACTATTTTATTTTTTTTAAGCATTTCACGCAAGGGGTTACAGGAAGTGACAGTAAGAGTAAACAGTTGTGTTTATGAAAAGGATATAGAGAAGGACGGTGATCAGGATCAAGGCATCAGAAAATGTCGATTGGCATTACATTTGAATGTTTGAAGATTATAGCTATCAGGGAAGCAAGTAAGAGGAAGGGAGTTCCACTGTCAGGAGGTGCTAAAGAAGAAGTTGTTGGAGTAGAAGAGGCGGTTACATTTAACTTTTTCGATAGTGAAAGGGTGGGACCGAGATATCAAACTAGTATCTTGCTTAAATTAATGCAGTTGGGACACCATGGAAAATAGCTCGTCATTGCAATTTCCAGGAAATTGTAGAAAAGACAGAGGGAAGCCACATCCCATCTATGAGAAAGTAACCGTAGACGAGATGCTTAGTAAAGTAGTTATTAATATTTTGTTTTAAGCATTTCACCCCAAGCAAAGTGGAAGTGCCCCTAGCACGCAAGGGGTTATACAAAGTGAGAGTAAAGAGGGGTGTTTAAGGACAAGGAACGGTATCAAGTCATCAGAAGATGTCGATTGGCATTACATTTGAATGTTTGAAGGTTATAATTATCAGTGAAGCAAGTAAGAGGAAGGGAAGTGCAAGAGAAGAAGCTGTTGGTGTCTTAAATTTAACTGTTTTGTCAATAAAAGGGTGGGACCGAAATGCCACCCTAGTATCACACTTAAAGTCATGCAGTTGGGGCCCCAGTGAAAATAGCTCGTCAGAGCAGTTGCTATGGACATATTTGTAGAAAAGACGAAAGGAAACCACTTCACGTCGTGAGAAAGTGGCGGCTGTAAATATAAAAGTGCTTGGACGCAATTTTCACACCTGAACAATTCTCTTAATTACAAAATCTTTCAAAAATAAAATGTACTTTTCTGAAACTTTATATGAAGAAAATTAACTGATTTAAAGTGTAATTAGTGTGATTTAAACAAATATTACTTATCTATCGAAGAAATGTATCTTTCAACACCGAAGTGTACATTTTTATGAGATGATGCGAGATTTAGGTATGGTTGAAATACTTGTAAAACTATCTGACGAATACGAGGTGAAGGCCTTTTTCATGTAATTTTTTTTAACTAAACTTAAAAAATAAAAATATATTAAACATTCTAACATTTTATAAAATTATTGATACTTTGGTTTTAGTTCCTACTTATGAAGACGTTTGTTGAGGAAATATAAGAAAATTACCGATAACATTTAAATTTATTAGAGTTAGCGCGCTTGATTTCTGATTATGTCGTGAATGGACATCCGTATTTACAAAAATCTGCACGTTTATACAGACACACAAAAATTAAAAATTCTT
>CAHIKZ030001193.1:1050000-1140000 GCA_903632075.3 Acanthosepion pharaonis
AAGACGGAGATAGATACATAGAAAGATAGATATAAGCGACGGATATATATATATATATATATATATATATATATATATATATATATAATAGAGATAGATAGATAGATATATATAGATAGATATGAACAAAACGGGAGAATTGATATATAGATATGAACGGATATATATATATATATATATATATATATATATATATATATATATATATATATATATATATATGCTTATATTTATGTGTGTGTTTGTATGTGCATGTGTGATTGTGTATATATATATATATATATATATATATATATATATATATATATATATATATATATATATATATATATATATATATATATATATATATATATATATATAGTGGACTGATAAAAATAACATTTAAAATGCAATAACTGTTCTCGTTCCGACAATAATAAAATAAAATCAAAAAATCTTCCAGAACAATAATATTTTTAGCAAGGTGTGGAGATGAGCGCTCAACACTGGGGATTTTTTAGGGATTTTATAGCTAGTGTGCCCTTAAAAATCAAGCCGTAAGTTTTTCGAAATTTGTAAAAAAAGTTTATTAAAATAGATTATGGTATTCTATATAATGTTTTTGATATGTGTTTTTAGATAACGTAGTGGCAATTTGATGTCGTCTATTCATTTTTTATTACGACATTTGGTTTTGGAGTTTAACTTTTCTCTAGTAATTCCGAAGATCGCCTTGAGGCATGAAAGAACCAGTCGCCAATAAGTTTTGCTTCCTATATCCTCACTTTATTTTTCTTTTCTTTCTATAACTCTCAGTATACATACATACATACATACATACATATATATATATAATATATATATATATATATATATATATATATATATATATATATAACATTCGATATATATATATATATATATATATATATATATATATATATATTACAGCAAAACATAATTCAGTAAGAATATTGATGTAATTTTTTTTTTTTACTTTAAAAAATACATATGTTCTGTAACAGTAAATACATCGAGCTCTGTGTGGATCAGTTTTATATACCAACAGATCGATTACCTCTAATATATATATATATATATATATATATATATATTTATAAATATACACTCACACACACATGCACCCCCCACATATATATATATATATATATATATATATATATATATATATATATATATATATATATATATATATATATATATATATCCTGAGCTATATATATTGAAACCTCACTTAATATATATTTATATATTGAGACCGGTTTTAAATGTTACGTACAGTGGAAT
The DNA here is from genome assembly GCA_903632075.3 of Acanthosepion pharaonis. Classification (NCBI taxonomy): domain Eukaryota; kingdom Metazoa; phylum Mollusca; class Cephalopoda; order Sepiida; family Sepiidae; genus Acanthosepion; species Acanthosepion pharaonis. The sequence continues at coordinate 1,051,291 of CAHIKZ030001193.1, forward strand.
TAAACTCCATTCGTTCTCATTTTCCCTCGATATAATAATATTCATGCATACATACACACTCACACACACACACACACACACACACACACACACACACACACACACATATATATATATATATATATATATATATATGTAAAGAGAGATATTTTATGTTCAAACTTTTCACGACAGGAAAATTAAATTTTCAAATATCAGGAGCAATAACATTGCCGATACTCTCTTTCTCTCTCCCTCTCCCTTTCACTGTCTCTCTCTCTCTTTCTTTATAGTATTTAGGATATTAAAACTAAGAACATGTTCAGTAATATAGAATGATAATTATCGAGAGAAAGAGAGATACAGTAAGCGAGTGGGCCAAGAGAAAAAGATATACATTCATTATATAGCGAAAAACTCGCGGTCAGTATATTGTGTCAACATATTTATATAATGAAAACATTATATAAATACGTACATACAACAATTTATTCCTGGTTAACAGTTAATATATATCATCCTTGTAAATGCCTAGAAGTTTAGCCGAAAGCGCTCGAAAAAAAAAACAACATTTGCAACCGTTTTTGTATAATTTATCCACTAAAAAAAAAATTATATTATCACATGCGAAATATATAAAAAAAGTTAATCAAAGCACTTTGTCTGCTATAATATATATAATATATATATATATATATATATATATATATATATATATATATATATATATATATCTACCTGCTGTAAGAGCAAATTGTTCCAGTAGTGTAACAGCAAAAATCGTTCATTTGTTAGATTCTGAACCGTTGTATCGTAGAAATAATTAAAGATATCTTACTGGAATTCTACGACATTTATATAAAACTATTTTGAGCAATAAAACGACTTTCATCCGCCAATAGCTTATGGGCTGATTCTCCGAATGAAGCCAAATCAGTCTTGTTTCGATCCCGGCTTGAAGCAATCGGATGTCTACCCACTCTGAAGAGGTGTGATACAACGAAACAGGTTGTCTGTGGATGAGAATATAATGCTCGTGAAAATTAATTCGTTTGAGCTCTCTGGAGAGAAAGCGCGAATTTACAAACAATGACTATTACTGCTACTAATGCAAGACTCTTCTAAATGAATTGATTTCTCTCGGTCACTGGTGTGTTTATTTAAAACTAAATACCCTTAAATTTGCCTTCCTTTCTGCCGTGCGCCAACGTCTTAAGGTTAGATTCTCTGACTAGTACCAAATCAGACGAGATTCGTTTCCGGTTTGAAGCAATCAGATGTCTATCCACATTGTCCAGCTGTGATACCACCACCCCACACACACACATAATATATATATATATATATATATATATATATATATATATATATATATATATATATGAATTAATTATATGATTATCAAATCCTCCTACTTACTATATGTGTTTATCATTGCTCGATCCGGCTTCTAATGCTCCAGTCGGCGCGGCTTGGTGAGAGTAGTCGTGGCTCCCGGAGGCACAGTCCTATGGTTATATAGCGAACTCAGTCGAGTTCCGCCACGGAATATGTGGAGTGAGAGGGCGCTATGTTGAGTCTGATATGAATCTCTTCGGTGTCGAGGCCCGGTTGGTACAGTTGGTATGTTGTCTGCTTGATAACCCAACTGTCAGGGTTTCGATACTCGGTGGTGGATGCGCTCTGCTGATGAGTCCCAATTATAGGACGAAACGGCCGTCGAGTGCTTCCTCTATTCCTGTTGAGGTTTCTATCAGACTCAATGAATTAATTATATGATTATCAAATCCTCCTACTTACTATATATATATATTGTGTTGTCAGATAAATTCTTTTTTTTTTCGTTTATTTTAATCTTAATATTCCTCAAAAATTTTGAGAAATCAGCCAGCAATATTTCTCCTAACACTTTTCACGACTTTTTGCTCACGTTCCACAAGTGTGCTTGTGACTTCATGACAGGAAGAAGTTCCTGCGTTTTGATTCGAAGAGTTCATCGAGCCACATTTTCAATTCCAGCTCCTTGTTCAATGAAACATGTCGCAGACTGTTGCGAAGTGACCTAAAATGGTGATAATCTCTCACAGACGCGCCGTCGCCTCTCTCTGTCTTTTCTACAAATATTTCCATGGTAATTGCTCTGATGAGCTGCTTTCACTGGTTCACAGACTCCATGAATTCAAGCGCCCTACGAGGCTGGCATCCCGCTCCCACCCTTACACTGTAGAAACTTTTAAATATAACCATCTCTTCTACTCCAATAGCTTCATACCTCGCACCTCTCGCCTGTGGAACACCCTTCCCAATTACTGTTTCCCTGAGAGCTATAATCTTCAACTATTCAAATGTAATGTCAAACGACACCCAGTTACCTTTGATCTATCCACTATCCTCTTCTCATCCTTTCTTCTATCACTCCTATCTGCTCTTGCTCCAAATCTTCTGCAACCCCTGCATCCTAGTGGGTTTCAACGCCTTGCTTGGGCGTAATGCTTAAAAAAAAAAAAGTTAATGTAATGGATAGACTTGATTCAGATTCGAACTCGGCTCTTCGATTACTCAATCGATCACCCACCGTGCCTCCTATCTATCTATATATCTATATATATATATATATATATATATATATATATATATATATATATATATATATATATATAAATTAATTATAATTTGGCAGTATGTTTTCATTAAGAATAAATTAGACAAACATTGTTTGCTTATTTTCAATAGGATCCTCTCGTATTCACGGACACGCTTCTTAGTATCCTTATTAAAGGAAGAGAGAAATTTACCATGTTGATACATATTCAATTTTTCCAGGTACTTTCGACATGAACACAATGTCATCATCAGAGTATTGTTGTGTGCATTACATTTGGGAACGGTTTGGCTGCAAGAGTTGCCGGAAAGTTGTCAGTATTGGCAGACAAGCACCTTGGGGTCTCCCTCCGTGTTTTCTGTCTGGATTAACTTACATAGCTTCTGCCGTGTTTTGGATATGACCGCAAAGCATCGTAGTTTTAAAGTAAGGGTTTTCTTTATTTTAAATAATGGATTTAAAAAAAATAAGACAATAATATTCTATATAGGGGTTATAATAACACTGCTTAATCAGTAAAAAACGAACAGTTGAAATGTTTTAAATTCACAGAAACATATATACATACGCAGTTAAATCCCTGAGGATGGTCTCAGATGAGATTGAATCTACTTAGGAAAATCAAAACTATTCGAAAGAAAATTTTGGTATTTTTCTTACACAATTTTTAAGTCTACCAGAAAATTAATCCGCGAACATAAAAGGATTACAAGGAAAACTAAAATATTTAACCAAACTTATTTGAATATATATATATATATATATATATATATATATATATATATATATATATATATATATATATATTTATGCTATATATATATATATATATATATATATATATATATATATATATATATATGCAAATATATATATTATAATATTTACATATTTGAAATTTTTGTATATAAAATTCATACACACACGCCCGCACCGACACACACACACATATATATATATATATATATATATATATATATATATATATATATATATATATATATAATTAAAACATTTTGAATGTATTCGTCGACCAAAAATCTCTTTCGATTCTTTAAGTCAAAAAATGTGTTTTTTTTTTCGATATTTCTTTTATTGAGCAAAAGATTTCCTTTCCATTGTTTCCCGCCATATTTCAGTTTGGGAACTTTTTTTATTGTTGACGAAAAATCTCTCTTCGTTTCGTCTGTGACGAATTTTTAAGGCTAAATTGCCGGACAACGATTACATATATATATATATATATATATATATATATATATATATATATATATATATATATATATATATATATATATATATATTTATTTTTATTTTTTTTATAAAAAAACGCAAGAAGCAACATTTAACTTCAGGAGTGAAAAATATTGATCCATTATATTAAATAAATAGATAAATAAATAAATGACCGGTTGTCCTCGAGGTGTATTCTTTCTCTGTTGAGATGGGATAATAAGAATATTTCTGGGGAACCTTTTAGCATGTCAGGGCATAGCGTCGTAATAATAAAAGAGGTTGAACATTTTCATTTTGGTATTAAGATTGGATATGATTGTGAAGAAGGAAGAAAATGGAGGATAGTTATATGGAATGAAGAAGAAAAGTGTTGACAGAGGTGATGACAGAAAGAAAGAAACAAGGAAAAGGAAGAAAGAAAGAAATGAAGACAGGAACAGATGAAGAAAGAGAGAAAGAAACATGCATGGATTAATGAAACTTGAGAAAAGGGAAAAGAAAGAATGGAGCACTGTATACAAAAAGGAAAAAAAGAAAGGAAGGAAACAAGAAAAAAGGATTGGATTAAAGAAAGAAAGAAAGAAAGAAAGAAAGAAAGAAAGAAAGACTGGGTAAAAAGAAAAAGAAGGAAAAATATTGGAGAGGAAAAGATAAGGGAAAGAAAGTTAATAAAGAAAGAGAGAGACTCGAGAAAGAAGAAAAAGAAAAAAAATGGAAAGACTGAAAATAAATAAATAAAGAAAGAAAGAAAAGAGAATGGCAGGATAAAAGACAAAAAGAAAGAAAATACCGGAGAGGAGATCAGGGGAAAAAAATGGAAAGAATGAAAAGAAAGAAAGAAAGAAAGAAAGAAAGAAAGAAAGAAAGAAAGAAAGAAATTGACAAGAGAAAAGAGAATAAGGAAGGAAAGTACTGGAGAAATGGGAAAAAGAATGAAATGGCGTGTCTGAAAAGAAAGAAAGAAAGAAAGAAAGAAAGAAAGAAAGAAAGAAAGAAAGAAAGAAATTGACAGGAGAAAAGACAAAAAGAATGAAAATGCCGGAGAGGAGAAAAGGGAAAAAAGAAATAAATAGAAAATATGAAAAGAAAGAAAGAAAAAAGAAATAAAGAAAAAATAAAAGAAAGAAATAAAGAGAAAAAGAAAGAAAGAAATTGACAGGAGAAAAGAGAATAAGAAAGAAAAGAGAATAAGAAAGAAAAGTACGGGAGAAATGAGAAAAAGAATGAAATGGCGTGTCTGAAAAGAAAGAAAGAATGAATTAAAGAAAGAAAGAAAGAAAGAAAGAAAGAAAGAAAGAAAGAAAGAAAAGAAATCGACAGAAGAAAAGACAAAAAGAAAGAAAATGAGAAAAGGGAAAAAAGAAATAAATAGAGAATATGAAAAGAAAGAAAGAAAGAAAAGAAAGAAAGAAAAGAAAGAAAACACATTTTAGTGACGTACAAAAAGAAAGAGAAAACCGGAAGTTGTAATAAAAATAAATAAAGCAAAGAAAATTCAAATAAAGCATATTAATCAACAAAAACAAAATGACAACAAAATCGAAACTCGAAACCGAGTCCAACTCCTTCTCGAAAGCGCGCTTATATTCAACAAATGAACGAAAGTAACGAAAGTAGACAAACAACAAAAAAAAGGAGACAATCTGAAAAAATACTTTTCCAGAAAAACAACAAAAAAAAACTTGAAGAAAAAAATATTTGAAAGAAAATATAAATACATGGACGGAAACAACGTTTTACTGTAAAGTAGTTTAAAAGTATATGTTAAATATTTTGGTCTTTGGCACTCAGTGCGTTGGGTCTTGCTTCTCTCAGTATATTGATCGCCTTGATATGCGAAGACTCTTCAGGAAGCATTATAATAAGAAAACTACGACATATATCAATTCGGCATTTTATCTCCTTCAAAGTATGGATGTATAGCTGGCCACACGTATTCGAGGATACCTGTCTACTCGGGTGTCTAGGCGCATTTTGTGTTTATTCAACACCCACAGAGCCCACCTGTGGTTTATACTGCAATGAGCGTTCCATAGTTACAGTTTCTGGGAAAGAGCGGGTTATCTAGCCTGATCAATAATTTGAACGAGGCCAGTACGCTCAAGCCCTCGGCCACGATGACTTGTGACTTTCTGCTAGCACATCTCTCGACGGCACTCAAGAGTTCTGTCTACCCAATTTCATTGGTACGGTTTTTTAGGCATTTTCCAAAGATGCCGTACGTTGGGATCGACCTCGATCCAGTCCGATAACATCAGGAAGTTTCCTTACTGACAAATCGACATTAGTGAGATTCGAACCCGGGTCTCATGGTTAGAATGCGAACCTTCTAACCACTCGCCCATGGTCGTCTTACTTCGAAGTAGCCCCCCTTCTGAAGTCACACACTTTTTCCAGCATTGATGGAAAAATTCCTGGAGTTCCGTTTTTGTCTCGTCGTATTCGCTTAGATTTTCTCTACGTCTTGAAACCTTTTTTACAAGGCCCGTGAGCCACTCGTGGTAGAGGTTTTTCAGAATAAGAGACGACAGGTGCGGGAGTTAATGGTTAAGCCTAGATTTGTACAGGTTAGGATTGTAGTGATCGGATCGGTACAATATTCTCTTGGGAATCGGTTCAGTTCATGGAAGAAGCTGATCGAGTAAAACTTACTTCTCCCCAATGGAATAGGGAGAGAATGCAGGTGGTTTGTTACAATGTGAGTGTCATGGCGGATCCTAGCCGGAAAGTTAGAATTGGCGAAACTAAGAAACGTAGATCGTCTGGGCACTTTCCATGAAAGTAGCGCTTGAATAGGGAGCGGCTTACAACATCTCGTTAAAACTTAATAATTAATAATGCACTGACATATTCCTTAAGTTCCATCCCAAAATACATATTTAATTGCACAAATAGAACCTCATTCTCTTCTGATTGGTATTAATTTTATCTTGTTTAATATTTTTTCTTTTATCTTTTTAAACATATATGGGAAATTAAAAACATAAAACAAATTAGACCAAAAAGATGGAAAATAAGGAAAACAGCACCAGCCTACAACACTAAATCAAAAAAACTGTAAAGTCAACATGAAGGAGAAAATAGCTATAATTATCTTCCCAGATCAACACAAATTACTAAATAAACGATCAGAAGATATTTCAAAATGCAAACACAAATTTTATTACGTTACTAGCAGCATGGCCTGGCTTTGCCCGTGCTTGATTCAAAAATCGTACAACTCATACAGCAATCGCTATCACTTGACGTAAAATATTTTTGCCTTGCTTTGCCTTTAAAGGTGTGCCCTTTACCGTGTTGATGTTGCTACATGCCTTACTTCTTGCCTATCTGACACTGCGAAATTTTTTCTAAGCTCTATACTAAACATTAAATCTATTACGAAAAAAGAACTAAACAAAATGAACACAAAACGATCAGCTTTAAAAAGGACTCGTAACTGGAAAAACCGAATGAAAAAGAATGTTAACAACAAATATTTTTTTCACACCCAACCCAGTTCTGCAGAATCAGAATCAACGTTGAGTTTAAGCAAGCGAATGAGCCAATTGGAGTAAAGTGCCATGCAGATTTAAATTTTTCCCACTTGTGACGAATACAGCTATCGATTATTTTTTTGCATGCTAGCATGCTAGTTAACATTCATGTCAGTCAGCTGTTGGCTCTCACGCTGGCCAGTAGAATCTTCCTGCCTCTTCGTGTCAGCCAGCTATAGGCTCTCACTCTGGCCAGTAGAAAATGGCCGCAAACTACATGAGAACTGCCGTAGAAGCATGAAAAAATCGATTATTTCCACTATCGATGGGAGTTGGGAAATGCAAAGTCGGTCTTGGACTTCCCGATAACTTGGAGCATGTGCATGTAAATTTTGGTGCAAATCCGTCAAAAATAGCGACCGTACATTCGTTACACACACACACACACACACACACACACACACACACACACACACACACACACACACACACACACATCCTGCCTTTTATAGATAGAGATTTAATAATCTAAATCTAAAAACGAATACCAATAAATAAATAAATAAAAATAAAAATAAGTAAATTAAAATAAACATGGATTTGCATATATACTTATACTAGCAGTAGAAATTGACAAAGGTTATTGTTTAAGCTTGACGGACATGCATGTCTTAATTAGTTTTTTTTGTTTTTTTTGTTTTTTTTATGAATTAGTCAAACCCAAACTCAAACAAAAACAATGTTTTCAATCGTTATGAGTCTATCAATTGAATAGAATTTTATTATAAACAATTGTCTTGTAAATGGAATTTTTAAAGCATTCTGAATGTAAAAATAAAGAAACAAGTGTGCAAGACAATAAAAAACACTACCTGCCAAAAAAAAGTGAAGTTTTGTTGAAATCGGTTGAAAAATGTAGGAAATCCGATCACATATATAAGCGAACACATGCACACACACAAACAACCTGGGTTTTATAATAAGTATAACAATATGATTTGTTTCCCTTTCATTCTGGTGACAGAATCGTGTTTTATCGTTATTTCAAATTGATTTCGTGCAAAAACAATTGTGTTTTTCCAATTTTTGGCACTGTCAGAACCACCGCAAGGTAATTTTACATTGTCCTGTGAAGTTTTGTTGAAATCGGTTGAAAAATGTAGGAAATCCGATCCAATATATAAACGTACACACACACACACACACACACACACACAATCTGCGTTTTATAATAAGTAAGATACACAGGCTGGCAATAAAGCCACTATACAATTGCAATAACAATTAAGACAAAACAATAAATCAACACTTCAGAAATGTATTATTAAAATAGTTCTGGTTAATTCTGGTCAATAACAATAAAATGCTATGGTAAACAATCGTAAATTAATTACCGATAACTGTTCGAACTGTAAGCCACCTGATTCAATGCGTTGCTTTTTGAGGCACCTCGAGGCAGTGTAACGGTTAGCAAGTTTGTCTCGCTAGAACAATTACGACTGAGTAGTGAGTTCGATCCTCACTGGGTGCCCCTTACATTCGGCCTTGTGCCATATCTAAGCTACGCTTGGAAAATCACTAGGCATCTCGAGGTGGTGTAATGGTTAGCAAGCTTGTCTCGTTAGAACAATTACGACTGAGTAGTGAGTTCGATCCTCACTGGGTGCCCCCGACTTTCAGCCTTGTGCCTTGTGTCACATCTGAGCTTTGCTTGTAAAATCACTATGTGGAAAATTAAAAACAAAACAAAAACATCTCACCAAAACTATTATGGAAAATAAGGAAAAAAGCATCAGACCAGAACAATAAATGTAAAAACTGTAAACTCTTCCTGGAGGAGAACATTATTATAATCAACTTCCCAGATCAGCAAGAAAAACGATTAGTAATGATCTCAAAATGTAGGACCAAAAACAGATTTTTAATAAGTTACTTAAATCTTGAGAACCAAAAATAAATCCCTTGTAAAATATGACCCTAAAAAATGCAAATCTATGCACAATATACAATGCAGATAATGTAACATATTTTAGACAAAACCGATACGATAAACTAAAGAAATATAACAAAACTTCGAAAAAATAAATAAAATAAACGAATTAAAAAAAAACTATAAAAGCAGACATAAACACAAGTAAATATAATAATAATAATAATAATAATAATAAACAAAAAAAATAACTGTCTATATTTTTGTCATGTCATTATTTACACTATTAACATTGTTCAGGCTTCTGTCCTGTATTTGTTGGCATATTAATGATGTTTCGGCTATTGTACGCTCCGGCTTTCTTCAGGAGATTTGAATTTCAAACCAAACACTTTATTCCGGCCACCGCTCAGAACTTCACTGGAAAGTATGAAAGCTTAAAGAATCAGCACATATGCTCTGTCTTTGATATTGAGCACTTTTAGCCATGAATATAGAATACCTTAAAACTACATTTTATCATTATATATATATATATATATATATATATATATATATATATATGAATACAAAACTTTTTCCTACTTGTCGTTTATCATATACATAATATATATATATATATATATATATATATATATATATATATATATGTATAGATAAATTTTTGTAGATTTCTGTAGATGGATTTTTTATAGATTTCTGTAGTTCACTGAAATAATAAAACGAAAGAATATTAATATACAAACCCATTGTGTCTGAAGATTTTAATTTTTATTATTTTTGTGTTCAATACATACATACATACATACACACACACACACACACACACACATATATATATATATATATATATATATATATATATATATATATATATATATGATACTGGAATATTCTCATCCAAACAAGATCTGCCCTGCAAAAAAAATCTGATGTTTGGTCAAATTGTCAAAATTGATATATATATATATATATATATATATATATATATATATATATATATATGTATGTATATATATATATATATATATATCATATAAAAGGTTTAACTTTTAATATCAATTGTTATCCTGACATTGATGTTTTTGGTAAAACTTCCAGTCTTCAGGGGTTGTGGTTTTAAAAGGTATTTCCATTTTTTCACTTTCACTGAAAGTGGAAATACCGTTTAAAACCATTACCCCTGAAGACTGGAAATTTTACCATGAAACTTCGATGTCGGGATAAAATTGATATTTAAAAGTTAAGTAAACTTTTCCTATAATATCATAAACTCTCTATTTTTAGTATTTTTAATGCAATATATTTGGACAGCAACTTTTCTTTGAAACATATTTAGTTGAATAAGACAGTGGAGGAAAATTTAATCAATTTTTTCTAGTATTCCCAAATTTTTCCGTTTGGTGGTGGTCAGGGCGTGTCAAAATTGTCCGTAGTTTTTATTCCCCCAAGTGCTTTCGACCACATTCTCAAAGTGTTTCTTGTTTAAGTGTTGTTAATTTCTTTAAACGATTGTCTGTTTAAGATGTAATTGTCTGATTGATATTGTATGTTAGAAGTGATTATACGGACATTCTCGAAAGTAACGTGACTTAAATTCAAGTTGGCGTTCTTCCACTTTTTATAAAAAGGAATCAATATACGACGAGCTTTAACATAAGATTTCTCGAATATTCAGGCCGGTGGACGAAAATAAAGAAATATACTGTTTAAGGAATAATCGGTTCGTCTACTTCAATATGAGTATCCGCTAAAAATAATGTTTAAGTAATGAAAATATGTACATACGTGAATACATTCACATCTGTCTCCTTTCTACCCTCTCTCTCTCTGTCTCATTCCATCTTCTCCTCCTTTCTTTCCCCTCTCTCTCTTTTTTGCCCCTCTCTTCTCCTCTATCTCTCCATCCATCTCTCTCCCCATCTACTCTCTCTCTCTCACTCAACATGAACCCTCCAGCAGGATTCCAACTTGCATCAAAGGTTTGTTTACATTTGAATACAAAATAGAGCAGATATGATAATTTGGAATAATCTATCGCGATAAAGATTTCATTTAATGTCAGTGTTCTTAGAGGAATCTTTATAGCTCAGTTGGTTAAGGCTCGTCAATTTCCTTCTGTCCAGGCGGGGGAGGTATGTTCGAATCTTGCTGTGGGCGCATCTTTTCTTTAATAAGATTTCTTGAATATTCAGTGTCGGATACGAAAATAAATGAATATACTGTTTAATAAATAAAGGGAGCATCTACTCAAATATGGGTATCACCTAAAAATAATGTTTAAGTAATAAAATCTGTCAGATTAATAGATAAAATATCCATCACTTCTTTAGAAATTGCTTTGTTTACATTAGGATACAAAACTGAGCAGTTATGTATAGTTTGAGAAACAAGGAAGATTTGTATTTAATTATTTAATTTTGCTTGACCATCAACACACTTTGTGGCCAAGACGTCTAAAGTATGTTGGATCTAATGATGGTTTTCTCTGTCCAGAATGATGAGGTTCGAATCCTGCTGAGGAGCGTATGTTTTTCTTTAATATGATTTCTCGAATATTCAGGCCAGTAGACAAAAATAAATAAATATACTGCTTAATAAATAAAGAGAGTGTCTACTCAAATATGGGTATCCATTAAAAATAATGTTTAAAATGATAGTATATATATATATATATATATATATATATATACCGGATGTAATAACGAAATTGTCCAAATCGGGTAACAGCTTAATTGTCATCCCACAAAGTATTTAATATCTAAAAACACAAATCTAATTCATTTTCTCATTTCCAGGTTTTTAGATAAGACGTTTAGCTGTCTTGACATCATTTGTCGTAAGAATCACTGAAAAACCCTTTGAGTTATTCAGCTAGAAATAGAAAAGGTTCAGTTTCATATATATATATATATATATATATATATATTGAGTTGACCGATTAAATACATATATATTGAGTTGGCCGATTAAATAGGTCAGTGTCTGTTACTTACCATCTCTTTCCTCAATAGTAAGTATTATAATAAAAAGAAATATAAAAAATAAACTTTAAAACTCTCCCTTCCTCGACCATGTCTCTCATACCATTCCTCACCACCCTCTATGTCAACTTATATAAGCTTAATGCTGCCCGTCAAAAGTGTAAATTTTAAATTCATTTTTCGTTTCTCATTTTGAAAGTGAAGTCTGGTGAAATAAATTATTACAAATGGAGCGTTAAAATGGTCTGCTTTTCTTTTTAAATTATTATATATATATATATATATATATATATATATATATATATATATATATATATATGTGTGTGTGTGTGTGTGTGTGTGTATTAATGTGGATAAAGTAAATAACTAGATATTAGCAAACGTATATACGTGCGTTAGCAAGCATATACACAGGTAAGAGAATATATATTTACTTAATTTAAGGTGTAAACAAAACAGTGCTCAATGTGGTTAGGCAGACCTAAAATGTATATATTAATAAATATACATATACCTAGTTTTTGTTGTTCTACCAACTCATCAGGCATGTTTTATTAGTACTGATTCTTAAAAAAATACATATATTAAAAATACATACACATATATATATATTAATATACAGTTTCGTTGTTTTGGTTAATTAATTGAAAAAACGAAAATTTAAGTTGCACTTCGAACGTAGGTGTGTGTGTATATATATATATATATATATATATATATATATATATATATATATATATATATGTATTCCGGATATTTAGGCTGCAATTATTATTAAATAGATTTTGTGTCAATTAATTTTATTGATGCTTTCGACTTTCTTAAGTCAACATCAGGGTCAGTAGGGTCACATGCCCAGTTCCGTGGTACTAGTGTAGTGACGTAGGCAATGAGTGTTGTGACGTGGGCAATGAGTGTTGTGACGTAGGCAATGAGTGTAGTGACGTAGGCAATGAGTATTGTGACGTGGGCAATGAGTGTTGTGACGTAGGCAATGAGTGTTGTGACGTAGGAAATGTGTGTTGTGACGTAGGAAAGCTCGGGCATATCTTCCGAGATGAACTTTGGACAATTATTGACAGAATTTTCGCAGAATTTTTCTCATCATAAGAGAAGGGTTATTCGTCATTTGGAAAGATCAATCAATAAAATTAATCATCACAAAATCATCTTTAATAACATTTGGTTTATATATATATATATATATATATATATATATATATATATATATAAGTAAATATTGAAGTCCATACTCAGAGGCGATAGGTTGTTTCATGCTAGGCGCCTTCGTCAGGCCGCCGACAATAGCGTCTAGCATGAAACAGCCTGTCACATCTTAGTGTTGACTTCAATGTTCACTTTTATATTTATAATTACATACAGTCTAGCTGTGATATTGAGTACTTTATCTCATAAATATTGCACACATAAAACTATATTTATATATATATATATATATATAATCACAAACATACGTACACACACACACACGTGTGTCTATAGGTATTTGGATGTGTGTGTTTATTTGCGTAAGTGTTAATTGGCAAAACTTAATCAGTCACTTATGTGCCATGCGTGATTAATGCTTAGGCGACCATGCATCTTTCGATACATGACTGACGAGGCAGAATTTTTTCCCCGTAGCAGTCTTTCTGCGATAAACCAGTTTCCATCCAAGGCTACAGAACCCAGTCTGTTCCTGCTACTTACATAGCTGGAGGATGAGGAGGATTCAAAGGCATTATCACTTAAGTGAATGCAATGGATTCGACTGTAATTCAAACTCGGCTGTCCGATTCCTCAATCTGAGTCGCTATACATTGCTCCACCGTCATTTGCGTTCAGTAGTTGAGCGTGTCTCGTGTTTTGCTGTAATGCGAAGATACAAAGAAGCCAATTGATTTTTAAAACGTAGATAATGTTTCTCTTTACATATTGGTAATTACAGCGCTGGGCTTAAAGATAACAGAGGATAAATCCTAAGTAAATAAAACAGTGTTTTTCAAAGAAGAAGAAAAAGAAAGGGGAACAGTAGAGAGAAAAGAAGTAGATAAATACAGGGGACTAAAGAAGAAGGAGGAGGGAGAGTAAAACTAGGAGAAAAACGACAGACATCATAGAAATAAGATAATTATGTTGATGAAGAAGAAGAAGAAGAAGAAGAAGAAGAAGAAGAAGAAGAAGAAGAAAATAGAGGAGTAGATAGGGAAAGCAGAAGAACAAGGAGAATGGCTAAGCAAGAAAAAAGCCTAGAAGAAGAAGAAGAAGAAGAAGAAGAAGAAGAAGAAGAAGAAGAAAATAGAGGTGTAGATAGGGAAAGCAGAAGAACAAGGAGAATGGCTAAGAAAGAAAAGAGCCTAGAAGAAGAAAAATAAGAAAAAGAATAAAAAGGAAAAAGAAGAAAAGCTTAAGAACCAAAAAAAGGGAAAAAACAAGAAGAAATATGATAAGTAGAAGAACGACGAGAAAAGGAAAGAAAAAGGAATAAATTGAAAAGAAGAAGAAAGAAAGATAAGCAAAAGAAGAAGAACAAAAAGAAAAGAAAAAAAACAAGAAGAAATAGGTTAAGTAGAGGAGCAATGAGAAAATGGAAGAAGAAGGAATAAATTGAGAAGAAGAAGAAGAAGAAGAAGAAGAAGAAGAAGAAGAAGACAACAACGACGACGACGACGTCGACGACGTTTGGTCGGCTATTGTTCATGAAATATAATTATCTATCATACTAAATGAAACAAAATAATAGTCTTGTCGACCATTATCAAGAGAAAAGGTTTTGGTCCTAACTGAGCACCTCGCAAATGTAGTCCTATTTAGTACTAAGTTTTATTATTATTATCATTATTATCATTATTATTATTATTATTATTATTTCTTTTGATTTTATTTGTATACACATTTCCTTCCGGGTCCCAACCAGAGACCTAAAGTCAAAAATGACTTCATGATATTTTACTCTGGGCATTTTTTTTTTTTAAATCAAACATCACACACACGTTACATAGATAAAACTTTTCGTAATATGTGAGCTGTACTAGCGAGTACAATTTTTTTGCCTTTCTTTAAGGCATGGGCTACCAGGACCCGTTTCAATGGGTCTATGAGAAACTTTTCCAATCAATCCGAAGGCCCTAGCTATTTTTTATATTTACACTTCATGATCCTTGTATTTTGATAGTTTTTTGAAGATTTTCAAAGATACATTACAATCTGAAGGGACTGCCATGTCAATAAGAAAAGCCCATTCTGTTTTTGTGGTCTTTGATCACGAATTCTGGGCTATTAGATTTGATTGTTCGGTTCGTGTGTATCGTAAAGTCCCATAAAATTGTTCCAGGTCCTATCTCTGTAACCGGGTCTGGGTGGTGTTCAGACCAGTTTCTTGCAGTTTCATTGCTGTAAAAGTGGCATCTTTTCCAGTGCAGATATTCACCCACTCTAACATGTCAAGTTTTATATTCAAGGGGCGCTAACACTGTGCAGCCTGATACAAGATCAATTTTATTTCTGGATATTTATTTATGTACATTAGGGGTTAACACAATATTTCGGGTTTTCATTATGTGTGCTTGATAATTTCTATTTAGTAAGCATTGGTCCTAAGATAATTATAATAATAAGATTATTCAAAGATAAAGTAAAAGGCGCTTGTAAAAGAGTCATGGGAGCTTATGCACTGAGTGGTTGCGTAGTGAAGGGTTAAAAGTTGAAATTGGAAGGTTTTATTCTTGCCACACAGGACCAATGCAACCACTGATGGCGACGGCGATTCTCGACTTCAGTTTGTTTCGTACGGGCAGATTATTGACCATGAAGAAGCTTATTTTGTCATCGTTTCTGAATTTGGTTGAAGAGGTCATTATTATTATTATTATTGTTATTATTATTATTATTATTGTTTTATTGTTATTATTATTATTGTTATTATCATTATTATTGTTGTTATTATTATCATTATTGTTATTTTTTGTTATTATTATCATTATTATTTATTTTTATTATTATTATTATTATTATTATCATTATTATTGTTGTTGTTATTATTATCATTATTATTATTGTTATTATTATTATTATTATTATCATTATTATTATTATTATTATTATTTTTATTGTTATTATTATTATTGTTGTTATTATTGTTATCATTATTATTGTTGTTTTTCTTATTATTATTATTATTATTATTATTGTTTTATTATTGTTATTGTTATTATTATTATTATCATTATTATTGTTGTTGTTGTTATTATTGTCATTTTATTGTTATTATTATTATTATTATTATTGTTATTATCATTATTATTATTATTGTTATTATTATTTTTATTGTTATTATTATTATTGTTGTTATTATTATTATTATTATTATTATTATTATCAATATTGTTATTTTTCTTATTATTATTGTTATTATTATTATTGTTATTATTATTATCATTATTATTGTTGTTATTATTGTCATTATTATTATTGTTATTTATTATTATTGTTATTATCATTATTGTTATTATTATTGTTATTATTATTGTTATCATTATTATTGTTGTTTTTTATTATTATTATTATTATTATTATTATTTGTTATTATTGTTATTATTTTTATTGTTATCATTATTATTGTTTTCTTATTATTATTGATATTATCATTATTGTTGTTATTATTGTTATTATTATTCTTGTTATTATTATTGTTATTATTATTATTGTTATCATTATTGTTATTATTATTATTATTAATGACAAGTTCTCTCGGTGCATAAGCTCTCATGACTCTTTTACAAGCGTCTTTTACTTTATTATTATGGCATCTTGGGAAAGATAGTGGAGTGGTTTCTCGTTGCCTTCTTCGCAGTTTTGAATTCTTTTTTCCTCTTTGACATACAAGGATAGGGAACTCAGTCTACTCTGCTATTTAATTCTTTTTAAAACATATATGCTACCCTATCATGACGAAGGAAATTATGGTTCTCTTGTAACCAAGGGAAGGTTATTGAATAGAATAATCATCCGAAGATTAATAATGAACGACAATACTTAAGGTAAGAACAACACGTATAAGATGCGCCAGCGGCGTGTAGAAGAAATAGTCAACAGCTAGAAGTGGGTCAAGTGAATTCCACAACTACAGGATATCTACCAATCGCCCCAGATGTGGCACAAAGCCGTATTTAATGTGGGATATCCGAGCCCGTAGGCTTGGCCAAAAATTCCCCGCAGACCCCGTATAAAACGAGGAGGGTAGCTGTTTCACGAGACGAGACTGCCCTTCGATATAGCCTTGTCTGAGGATCCTCTCTGTCCGGAGGCAGAGAGTTTAACCAGAACATCTGGAAATGAATCTCCAACGGCAGAATATCTACCAACTGCCCCACGCGGTCAGATGTGGCATAAAGCCGAATATAATGTTGGGTATCCGAGCGCGTAGGCTCGGCTAAAATTTCCCCGTAGACCCCATATAAAACGGGGTTGGATAGCTGTTTCCAGAGACGAGACACTGCCCTTCGACATAGCCTCGTCTAGGGATCCTTTCTGCCCAGAGGCAGAGTGTTTGACCAGCACACCTGGAGACGAATCTCCGACTGCAGACCAACATACAGTATTTACTACTTTATTTATGCGAATGGGTACATGCCCATTATCGTTCGTAGGTAACCTACACCACAGACATCTTTTCTTTGTTATCTGTGAATTGCTAATAATGCTTAAGAAAGATAAAGGAGTAGTTTTACGTTGCCTTCTCCCTTGTTTTGAATTCAGTGTTTCCCTTGTTTTAGAATGGTTGCCAACCAAGACAAGAGAACCCAGTTTACCTTGCTGTTTAACCCATACCAGGAGGAGAAAAAAGATAGACTTATGGCCTTTCCCAAGGTCATAGTGTGAAATTGAACGGAACTAAGCCGGGATTTGAACTCAGGCAGCCGGTTTCAATTTCAGCATCAGTACTTGTTTCACTGCTTATACAGCAGTCTTCTGGAACACTTTGCAGCGTTTTACTTCTCTTTGCCAAGCTTCCCGCTCCCTGTTTCGCCATCCCTGACTCGACGCTTTCAATTTTCATTCGATATGTCCTGTGAGTGTCACTTTCTCCAATCCCTCTTTCCTCATGTCCAAGAAATTTCAGCCGTCTATTCCCAATCCTAAGTAAAAGTATACTTTTTATTTCCACTTTTCCGTAAGTCTTTCTCGCTCGTTACTTACGCTATCCATCCATGGTATTCTCAGCATCCTTCTGTAGAACTAAATTTCTGTTGCTTCCAGTTTTTGCTTCATTTGTCCAGCATTCACTTCAATGCTAGATGATTGATATTAGATAATTGTTCATTACTATTTTCTTTGTTTCTAGAGATTTTTTCCCCGTTTCTTTGCTTGTGGAATGATTTCTTCGCTATATTAATGAGTCTTCGGATTTCGGTGCCATATTCTCATTATTCTATTATTATGCTATTCTCATCATCCTTCTGTAGAATCTTACAATCTAAAAATGTCTTATTGCTTTAAATAACGTGCAAAGGGTTGATAAACCATAAAAAACGAATCAATCGGTTAATCAATCAATCTTATGAGGTCTTTTCCAATACGTCTTCGGATTTCGGTGTCATATTACAGTATATATTTATTTGTGGTTTATATACATGCTTATAGTATACACATTATGTTCATAACTACTGGTAATTACTATAGTGATTTTATAACTCAAAAATAATCCTTTCCCATCTACGGACGATCGGATTTAACGGACCTCACCCCCCCTATTAGTCCGTTGATGAGAGGTTTGTCTGTACTTAACTATTTTTGGGGGAAAGTCGACCTTTGTTGTTCCCATATCTGTTCGGATTTCGGACCTCACATCCCCCTATTAGTCCGTTGATCAGAGGTTTGTCTGTACTTAACTATTTTTTGGGGAAAGTGGACTTTTGTTATTCCCATATCTGTTCGGATTTCGGTATTACATTTTTCCATCCACTGTGTTAAAAACATTTAAATTCAGCATTCACAGGGTTGATATTAAATAAAAGTTCCAAATAATTTCAACAGTTTCTATCGGATTCTAAATATAAAGGTCTCTCTCTTCCAATTTTGCTTAAGAATTATTCGCTGTTTTCTTGCTCCGTATATAGTATTTTCAGCATCCTTCTGTAGAACAAAATTTCTGTTACTTCAGGTCACTTCTTCCCTGAGGAAATTGTCCAGCATTCACATGAGTGATATTAAATAAATGTTCAGCACTGGTGAAATTGTCCTGTTTCTTAATACTTTGCTTACCATTTGGAAGGCATCTTTTACGACGTTTTCCCTCCACTGTGTTAAAACGCTTTCCAAATATTTAAACTTTTATACACGTTTGCTTTTTGGTCTACATGTTATTATTAACATTAATGTGTTTTCTCAGAGAATAGGATCTCATGACTCTTCACAGATACAGTGGATAAGGGCTTTGGTTAGATCCAGTGACAGAACCCAAAGAGTCTGATTTCAATACCTGGTTCAGGCAGTGGAGAACTTGCAGAGGGGAATTAACAGGAGAAAACTGATAACTGACATCCATTAAACATGGCACGTGGAACTAGGACAGTCTACCCCAGTGAGCGAAATAAAGGGTTCAGTTCGACATTCCAAGGACCTGAAGAAGGCCGGAGCGTACAAAGGCCGACACGTTGTAATAAATATGGTAACAAAGATGAGAACAATAGTCCGAATAATGTAGATAGTGTACATAATACCTCATCTCAGAAATATAGACAGATACTGAAGGGCCAAAACGTTGTGATAAATATGGCAACAAAGATGAGGACAATAGTCTGAATAATGTAAATAGTGTACATAATACCTCATCTCAGAAATATAGACAGATACTGAAAGGCCGAAACGTTGTGATAAATATGGCAACAAAGATGAGGACAATAGTCCGAATAGTGTAAATAGTGTACATAATACCTCATCTCAGAAATATAGACAGGTACTGAAAGGCCGAAACGTTGTAATAAATATGGCAACAAAGATAGTCCAAATAGTGTAAATAGAGTACGTTTGCTTTTCATATATCGAATTCGTAGTTCACCTCTTCGACTTTTGAAACTGGCGACACAAAAAATGTCTTTGAAAATGACAAGTAGGAGCCGAAAGTGCTTGGACATATTTACAAATAAGAATTCTTGCAGTTGCTGTATAATACTTCTGTAGAAGGACATTTTTGTTCACATTTTCTGTCCATGCTATTCTTAGCATGCTTCTGTAAAATCTGATTTCTGTTGCATCAAGTCTCTTCATCACCTATGAGAGGAATGTGCTGCATTCACTGCCATGTAGGAAGACTTACATAACACATCTTTTCTGTACTTGAAAAATTTCTTTCGTGTTTACATGTTCTATTCATGGCATTCTCAGCATTCATCTGTACCATATTTCCGTTGCTTCAAATCTCTTCTTCATCTGTGAGGAGATTGTCCAGCATCCACTGACATATAGGAGGACTGATATTACGTAACAGTTCAGTATTCTTTTCTTTGTTTCAGTTGCTTAAAGTCTGTTCTTCCTCTGTAAGGAGATTGTCCAGCATTCACTGCCATATAGGAGGACTGATATTACATAAGAGTTCAGCTCTCTTTTCTTTGTTTCTGTTGCTTCAAGTCTCTTCTTCATCTGTGAGGAGATTGTCCAGCATTCACTGCCATATAGAAGGACTGATATTACATAACACTTCAGCTCTCTTTTCTTTCTTTCTATTGCTTCAAGTCTCTTCTTCATCTGTCAGGAGATTGTCCAGCATTCACTGTCATATAGGAGGACTGATATTACATAACAGTTCAGCTCTCTTTTCTTTGTTTCTATTGCTTCAAGTCTCTTCTTCATCTGTGAGGAGATTGTCCAGCATTCACTGCCATATAGAAGGGATGATATTACATAACAGTTCAGCTCTCCTTTCTTTTTTTATGTTGCTTCAAGTCTCATCTTCATCTGTAAGGAGATTGTCCAGCATTCAGTGCCATATAGGAGGACTGATATTACATAACAGTTCAGCTCTTTTTCCTTTGTTTCTGTTGTTTCAAGTCTCTTCTTCATCTGTAAGGAGATTGTCCAGCATTCACTGCCATATAGAAGGACTGATATTACATAACAGTTCAGTACACTTTCTAAAAGGAGTCAGCTTTTACTGGTCATAACTGGAGTTGGGGATACTGAGTGCAAGAGATGCGTTGACAACCAACAAAAGGTGAATTAATTTAGAAACATCTGAGAACTGTTATGAAGGAAAATAAATTACATCTATAGACACATACTTTGGTATCGCTTTGTCTATAACCATCTATCACTTTAATATATGCATTCTATCCTCCCATATATATATATATATATATATATATATATATATATGTCATAATATATTTCTTTCAACTTATCACATAATATGATGTTAGTTCCCTAACGTCAAACTTTTACATCAATCTCCATATCTCTAAACTACCGTACTTAATATATATCTATGGTAAACATAGACAAACAAATACGCACAAATATATACACACACACACATATACATATATATATGGGTATGTGTTTGTGTGTGAGCGAGTGTGTGTATGAGTAAATATTTACAGAGAAAATATTTTCTTAAGGCAAAGAAAAACGCAAGCATGTACCAATTCACACACACAAACGCAAACACATACACACGTACATATGTGTGTGCGTATGTTTGTGTGTTTGTGTGTACAAATAGATACGGTAACAGAACGACGTACTAAAGACTGCCAGTCATTATGTAAAGAAAAAGAAGGAAATATATATATATATATATATATATATATATATAGAGAGAGAGAGAGAGAGAGAGGAGCGAGAGAGCGAAAGAAAGTCAAAGACTGACAGACAAACAGATAGAGAGAGAGGTAGATAGATAGATATGAACAGAATAATATAGATAGATAGATAGATATGAACACATTAGAATTAGATAAAGTGGGACATGTGAACAGATTATATATATATATATATATATATATATATATATATATATATACATATATATATAGATTGATTGATTGACAGCTAGATATAAACAGAACAATATACATAGATAGCAAATGAATTATATATATATATATATATATATATATATATATATATATATATATATATGAAGAGAGAGAGAGAGAGAGGAGGGGAGGGTGAGTGAGTGAGTGAGAGATAGATAGATAGATAGATAGATATAAACAAATTGTGATTAGATAAAATGGGACATGTGAACAGATTGAAATATATATATATATATATATATATATAGAGAGAGAGAGAGAGACTGAGAGAGAGAGAGAAAGAGAGAGATAGATTGGTTGACTGATACATAAATATGAAAAGAATAAGATAGATAGGAAATGAATTCAATAGATAAATAGGAAATGAATTAGATAGATAGATAGATAGATAGATAGATAGATATGAAGTCAATTAGACAAAAATTGGCACCAATGGACTAAAAGAGCTGTATGGTAATGCACAGGAATTAATATAAACAAATATAAAATAAATAAATAAAAGTGAATGTTATCTTTGAATCTCGTGAGTAAGAAAAAGAGAGGGAATTATTTTCTTGTACATATACAAACAAATTTAATAACCTTTTAAGATAAGCAAAGTGATTCCCCGACTCCAAGTTGACGCCAATTTGAAATTGTTAACTTCTGTTGTACATAAGCGCTTAAGAAAACATTTTTCTTATAGATCATTGGCCTTTCTGCTGAGGTTAACGATATGGGTAGCAGTTTTTTGTTGTTTTTTTTTTTTTTTTTTTTGTGTGTTTTTACTGTTAGTCTCTGATTAAGTAAAATACGAATTTGGTTAAATAAAAAACCTTCTTTATCCAGTCACACACACACACACGCGCACGTATATATATATATATATATATATATATATATATATATATATACAGTGTAACCCGGATATGAGAGAGTTGTCGGGACCGGTGAAGTCTCTTATATCCGGGTTTCTCTTATATCCGGGTTTGGTCTATTTTGTTTAGGTAAGTATGGGAACACTTTGGGACCAGAGAAAATCTCTCTTATATCCGAGTTTCTCTTATATCCGGGTCTCTTATATCCAGGTTACACTGTATATATGGGCAGACCGGCGTAGATATAAATATATATGTTGTCAGAATATATATATATATATATATATATATATATATATATATATATATATATTAGTAATTTGTGTTGGTCAAAACAAACTACTAAATAAACGATCCGATCCCAAAATGCAAACACGATAAGAATTTTTACTACGTTACTTGAAAATCGGAAACTAAAATAAATAATGATAAATAATAATAACAATAAAAACAAACAAAAAAAAAATAAACAATAATAAATAAATTAAAATTAAATAAAATAAAATATGTAAAATAACTAATCTAAACCAGTAAATAAATTGAATTATAAAGAAATTAACAAAAGAAGTAAGTGTAATAATTAAAAGCAATAATAAAATAATCAATAATAAATTTAAAAAAAGTTAAAAATAAAAATAATTCTATATACTGTAAGTAATTCTAATACATTTACATGTTTTAAAAAAAATATAGTCTATTAGAAATTAAAATTGAAAATATTTTAAAACTGTAGTTAAATAAAACGTATTCTAACCTAAACATCCCCAAAAATCTTTAAATATACAAATAGAAAAAAAATACCGTAAAATTTTTTGCCGTTAATAATAAAATTTAAAAAAAAATCCAGACGACATGCATTTAACGGGTGTCAGGATTCGTTGAAAAATACATCCCCACCCCTACCTAAACATAATCAATTTTTCGAACGTAACTAATAACTAATACAACAAAAGTTAATAAAAATGAGCACGCTACCACCCCTTGTCTGAATGATTGGATTTCTCTGTATCCTTCGAAACAGTAGAATTATGAATTTTCTGTGTCTTTAAAACTCAGTAATTTTTAAAATAAGTTACTCCAAAATTCGCTTGAGGCTGAAATGGAACTAATGTCTTTAATTTAATTACAAAATTAAATTCGAATTTTTAGCTTACATTTTTGAAACATGGTTAGAACTATGTAGCGAAAAAAAACATATTTTAAATCAGTTAATTTATAATATATATATATATATATATATATATATATGGAGAGAGAGGAAAAATATATATATATATATATATATATATATATATATATATATATATATATATATATATATAAACATTAATTCTGTTTATCCGTCCGTGTGTCTGAAGCCTCTTTAACTTGCTCATACATAGGCATATACCTTTTTGGAATCAGGATGATCCAGGATTTCAAATTTGAACAATTAAATATACAAATTTTAAAATAACTGAAAAAAATTATTTTAAGACAAAAATTAAAAAAAATTATTTATAGTTATTTTAAGTTTTTAAATTATAATGTGTTTAAAATAACTCAAATCTTTGCTTTAAGTCCAGTTTAAAATAGCTCCAAAACTTTGTGATTTGAGGAACGCAGTTTTATTTCTTCCAAATGCCAAGGAGCCAGAGTTGAAGTGAAAAGTTTCGCGACGTGATGTTTCATGGAATTTCTGATTTGAAGAACCCAGTTTTCGGCCTGAATTGGAATTTCGTTCCAAATCGATCTTTTGGACGGATTTGGAGTTATAGAATCCAAATAGAGTTAAAAATCCAAATATAGAGTTAAAGTGAGGTTTTGAAAGTATATGGAGTGAATTGAGGAATTCTGTTAATTCTTCAAAATTATCATAGCTGTTTTTTCAAGTTGAACCAGAGACACTTCAAGCTAGTATATAATAAATATCATTCTGATCAGGATAGAAAAGGATTTCCTAAGATTAAAATGCATTGCGAGTGCGCTGATCTCCCAATAATCGACAATAAACCTAAGACCAGGACCTGGCGTAGTATCACCGACTATCGTAAAAGCAATAATAGCAAAATGCGATATACGAGCTGACAAAGAAAAGGCAGTGATGTATTCGGGGTGGACAGATTTCAAATGCAACAGACTGTAATTGTTTTAATCTCGTGTAAACTGGGTATCGTGCCACTGTGCCACTGTAGTTAACTGTACTTCCATTGATCGTACCCAGGGGAATCAATTTTGATATGTGTAACTGAAGTTTAAAAGTTTCAGAATTTTTTTTTCAATTTTAAGAACTTTGCATTTTCTTATGTAATCATATTGTGCAACTTATACCAAGAAATATTCTAATGCCCAACAAAAGTGCTAAATATATAAATATTTCCAAACACGAGATGACCAGAAGTAATTCACAAATCTAAGAACATATTGCCATCACCAACATAAATTTGACCTCCTGACAAAGAAGAACGAAACACTGAAATTCTACACAAGTCATTATCTTAACTAGAATCTGATAAAACAATATATATGTATATATATATATATATATATATATATATATATATATATATATATATATATTTCTTTTCGAATTTGTAGGTCTGATGAATTGATCGTGATTACGATTCCAGTGAAATAAATTATAACCATGGAATATTAATGTATGAGCCTTTTTATATTATATTCTTACTCTGTCATGGACATTGAGTTCTTCCTGGATTCTATCCTCTGGGAATATATATATATATATATATATATATATATATATATATATATATATATATATATATATATATATTGACCACTAATATTATCTATCTATCTATCTATCTATCTATCTATCTATCTATCTATCTCTCTCTCTCTCTATATATATATATATATATATATATGGGTTAATTAATTATAATATTTTATGCAACAATAATAAAATAAACAAGTCCTAACACACAATTTTAAATATCACCACGGGAACGCGAATTTCTTGACATTTTAACTGTCAGAGTGTATGCCGCACCTGAAGATTGCAAGACCTCATGAAACTCCGAGCAGTGCTATCGACGTTGGTTTTATGTGTATTCACTATATATATATATATATATATATATATATATATATATATATATATATAACTAGACTCGTTTCGAAAAACCCTCGAATTTTTGATTTGCTAATTTGATTTGTATATATATATATATATATATATATATATATATATATATATATATATATATATATATCTTTCAGCGACAACGCGTTTCGCAAACCTGTGTTAGGCATAGCGTCTTCATCTCCTCCTTCATTTATTTCAAACACCTCATTCACCATAACCGTTATAGCAGTAAGCATTCTACCTTGAGTAGCTCTCGAACCTTGTATTGGTTGAACTTTGGTATTAAAAAATTAAGGAATTAGAATGACTAAAGTCTATTATGCGAACTGGATCTGGAAATATTGGAACAAATAATAATGTGAATAATGGAATCAGCCAGGCAAGTTCAAATCTCATTATTGCATTTACAATCGCACAAATGTTCTCTTCTCCCGCAGCTATGGGTTAAATAGTAGAGTAGACACTTCCCACTCGATTTTTGCAACGACTAATATATATGGAAAATTCTGAATTGCAAACTGAAGAATTTCCTGGAAAACACCCCACTATGTTTTCTGTGACGTGCAATTCGCAGATATATACAGAAACTGTGGAGAGCCGTGATCGCATAAGATCCGAAGGGACATGGCATTAAAAGAATTGTGCCTAATAATACTGCTAGCTGTACGTAAGCCCTCTATCTTGAGTGGCTCTACAGGAGTAACTTTAGTCCTTTGTAGTTCAACTTTCATAATAATGACAATATTAATTTATGACAAAGTACAAGACTAAAGTAGTTTTATGAAGAGTAAGTATAAAAAATATATTGGGAGATTAAAATATAAGAAGAAATAGAAATAATACAAATGAGAGGGTTGCGCAAAGGACACTTCAAAAAAGGAACGCGTTTACTATCAACAAAAGCAAATAATAAAAGTATTAAAAACAAAGCCGTGACTGAAATTTGATAATACAAATTGCCATCAATAATCACGTTTCCTATCATTGATGTTCATGAGAGCAATTTCAGTTTACCTGGAACAAATTTCCATGAGAGGGATTTCAGATTTCCAGGCATTAATTTCCATGTGAGTAATTTTAGATACCTGGCACTAATCTCTATAAGAGGGATTTGTGATTGTCTTGTATTAATTACATAGAGAAATACTTCAGATTTCTTGGAACTAATTTCCATGAGAGCAATTTCAGATTAACAGGCACTAACTTCGATAAGGGCAATTTCGAATTTCCTGGAACTAATTTCCATGAGGTCAATTTTAGAATTCTTTGAATTAATTTGAATGAGGGCAATTTCAGAGTTCTTTGAACTAATTTGAATGAAGGCAATTTCATAGTTCTTTGAACTAATTTCCATGAGGGCAATTTCAGAGTTCTTGAAAGTAATTTGAATGAGGGCAATTACAGAGTTCTTTGAACTAATTTTCATGATGGCATTTTCAAATTAACAGTCACGAATTTCGATGATAGCGATTTCAGAATTCCTGAGACCAATTTCCATGGCCCCAATTTCAGAATTCCGGGTACTAATTTCCATGAGAGCAATTTTAAATTTCCTTTTCACAACTGTTTCGAGGATTACCCTGCTATATTAACTGTTTTTCGACATTTTTAACCACTTGTCACGTATTTTACTTGTCTTTTCGGAATTTCTGACGTAAACATTTTGTAGTTTAGCTCCACTCTTGGCTTCAATCAACACAGAGATTTCTACTCGTAGTGTGAAGTCCAAATTATGTGCTGTCCATACAAAATAAGGTAGAAGTTTATTAAAATTTCACTTGCTTTTTATTTAATTTTATCTTTAACTTTTATTAGACATTCAGTACACGTTGTTTAACTAGTGGAGCAGTTTAAGACATTTTTTATCAGACAGACATCGTTTTGATTATTTTATTGTTATTGCTAATATACATGCAAAAGACTAAAAATAATTATCGTGTTAAAATACAATTTATGACTTAGAAATTATTACTGATTTTCGTCAAATTTTGCAGCCTTGTCCAGTCCTTAAAGGTTAACAAAGATGTTCTGTTATGCTATGTTTTGTGTTATGTTATGTGTTAAGATTTGTTATATGTTATGTGTTATATTATGTTATGTGTTATGTTATGTTTTATGTTATGTTATGTTATGTGTTAAGTTTTGTTATATGTTATATTATGTTATATGTCATGTGTTATGTAATGTGTTATGTTATGCGTTACGTTATGTTTTATGCTATGTTATGTGTTATGTTATGTGTTAAGTTTTGTTATATGTTATGTTATGTGTTATATTATGTTATATGTCATGTATTATGTAATGTGTTATGTTATGTGTTATGTTATGTTTCATATTACATGTCATGTTTTGTGTTGTGTTTTGTGTTGTGTTATATGTTATATTATGTGTTAAGTTATATGTTATATGTTATGTTATGTGTTAGGTTATGTTTTATGTTATTATTGTGTCCTTGTTAGGGCTAGAAATAAAGACGCAAAGAGGGGAATTGAGTTAACATTTATATTAACAGAAACTTAATACAAACATATACAAACGAGTGTTGCAGCAAGAATATTCGGTCCGACTGTCAGAGCTGACTGCTGGAATCTTCCCTCTACAAAAGGCAGTACCTGCTCCTATTTATAGCTCGGAGAGTCCATGCGTGCTTGGGTGAATTACCATAATAGATAGATAGATAAGAAACTGAGATAGTGTTGTGGCCTTGTTAGGGGCCAGAAATAATGACAAAGAGAAGAATTGAGTTAAACAAATACATTAACAGAAACAGTAATACAAACATATACAAACGAGAGTGTTACAGCATGAATATTCAGTCCCACTATCAAAGATGACTGCTGGAATAGGCCCTCTACAAAAGGCAGTTCCTGCTCCTATTTGTAGTTGGGAGAGTCCATGCGTGCATGGGTAAATTACCATAACAGATAGATAGATAGATAGATAGATAGATAGATAGATAGATAGATAGATAGATAGATAAAGAAGAGACTGAGATAGATAGATAGATAGATAGATAGATAAGAGACTGAGATAGATAGATAGATAGATAGATAGATAGATAGATAGATAGATAGATAGATAGATAGATAGATAAGAAACTGTGATCTATTTATAGCTGGGAGAGTCCATGCGTGCATAGGTAAATTACCATAATAGATAGATAGATAGATAGATAGATAGATAGATAGATAGATAGATAGATAAAGAAGAGTCTGAGATAGATAGATAGATAGATAGATAGATAGATAGATAGATAGATAAAGAAGATCTGATAAAGATAGATGAGATAGATAGATAGATAGATAGATAGATAGATAGATAGATAGATAGATAAAGAAGAGTCTGAGATAGAGATAGATAGATAGATAGATAGATAGATAAAGAAGAGACTGAGATAGATAGATAGATAGATAGATAGATAGATAGATAGATAGATAGATAAGAGACTGAGATAGATAGATAGATAGATAGATAGATAGATAGATAGATAAAGAAGAGACTGAGATAGATAGATAGATAGATAGATAAGAGACTGAGATAGATAGATAGATAGATAGATAGATAGATAGATAGATAGAGAAGAGACTTAGATAGATAGATAGATAGATAGATAAGAGACTGAGATAGATAGATAGATAGATAGATAGATAGAGAAGAGACTGAGATAGATAGATAGATAGATAGATAGATAGATAGATAGATAGATAGATAGAAGAGACTGAGATAGATAGATGTTAGATAGATAGATAGATAGATAGATAAAGAAGAGATGAGATAGATAGATAGATAGATAGAAGATAGATAGATAGATAGATAGATAGATAGATAGATAGATGGATAAGAGATGAGATAGATAAAGAAGAGACTGAGATAGATGGATAGATAGATAGATAGATAGATAGATAGATAGATAGAGAAGAGACTGAGATGGAGATAGATGGATAGATAGATAGATAGAGGAGAAGAGACTGAGATAGATAGATAGATAGATAGATAGATAGATAGATAGATGGGAGACTGAGATAGATAGATAGATAGATAGATAGATAGATAGATAGATAGATAGATAGATAGATAAGAGACTGAGATAGATAGATAGATAGATAGATAGATAGATAGATAGATAGATAGATAGATAGATAGATAGAGAAGAGACTGAGATAGATAGATAGATAGATAGATAGATAGATAGATAGATAGATAGATAGATAGATAGAGAAGAGACTGAGATAGATAGATAGATAGATAGATAGATAGATAGATAGATAAAGAGGAAACTGAGATCCTATTTATAGCTGGCAGAGTCCATGCCTGCGTGGATAAATTAACATAACAGTTATATATTATGTTTCGTTATGCGTTATGTTATGTGTTATATTATGTGAGGTTATGTGTTATGTTGTGTGATATATTATATGTGGACAATCTTCTTCAAGATGAAGAAACTTAAAGCATCAGAAATCTGATTCCCAAAGAAGGAAGCCAACAAAACCATGAACCAAACATGTGAGCAACGACGAAGTTCCAGAGACAATGAAAACAAAATGGACACTTCAGGAAGAGAAAGTTGCAATTTCTGCGGCACATAATGAGGAAAGACGGTTCGGAATATTTGATACTCACAGGACAAATTGAATGTAGAGGAGAGGAAGAAAGCAATCCATTCACTCACCAGGTACCTATTTGGTGAGTGAATGGATGTCCGAGCAAGGTTTGGGAGTGTTGTGGATTCCGGGATGAAATCCGGTCTCAAATAAATGACAAAAGCAGGAATGAAATATAGCAAATAAATGTATTGGCGTAATAATACAATTGGTAATACGGTTAGTAGATCCAGAAATGCGGTTAGTAGCACACATAACACACACACACACACACACACACACACACACACACACACACACACACACACACACACACACACACACACATGCACACTCACACACACACACAAACATACACACACATATATATATATATATATATATATATATATATATATATATATATATATATATATATACAGTCTGGTAAATTCAGTATCGAAGTAAGACTTCCTTATGAGTCGCAACTGGGACTCTTACAAAGCGGTTACCTCACACTCTCACTCTCTCACTCCCGGGTATTCACCGGCAGCAGTATAATTACACACTGGGCGAGTCCACTTGTATAAAAAAGGGGTGGACCCCTTAACAGGGAGAGATGGCAAAAGACAGAAGTTATTAAAGAAGAGAAAATTGTGGAGAGCTATGACCGCAAACATACTGAAGGGACACGACACACAGAAGAAGAAGAGAGGCCATTGGTAGCATTCAGGTCATGTGTATGTGAATATAACCATTCTTCTTTTTATGTGCCATGTCCTTTCAGGACGTAGGCGATCATGGCTCTCCACCTCTCTTTATCCCTTGCAGCTCTCAGCAAGATCCTTCCCTCTGCTTCCTCTCACACACCATTTTCTGTCATTCACCTGCTCAAGCTCGTCAGCTATGTCACCCACTGATTTCCCTTGTCTCTCTTTTCCTCAATCCGTCCCGTGAGTATCAGATTCTCCAGGCCCTTCTTGTTCAACATGTGTCCCAGGAACTTCAGCTGCCTCTCTCTCATGTTAAGTATAAGGCTTCTCCTTGTTTGCAAACTCTCTAAGGCTTCATCATGGCTCACCTGCTCGGTCCATGATATCCTTAGCATCCTTCTGTAGAACCACATCTTTGTCACCTCGAGTCTCTTCTTCATCTTTGATGAAATCGTCTAACATCCGCTGCCGTAAAGAAGGGCAGCTGTCACGTAACAGCTCAGTAATCTTTAATTTGTTACCAAAGAAATCTCCCTGTCTCGCAAATACTCTGCGCAGCTTTTGGAATGCGTCCTTGGCCAGCCCAATACGTCTACGGATCTCAGTGTTGCACTTACCGTCCGCTGTCAAAACGTGAACCAGATATTTAAAGTCCGCGATCTGTAAATCGCATTTCGGGTTTTACTAATGACCATTCACTCCGTCTTCTTGTAGTTTGTGCTTAGTCCCTACTTCACACTCTCCGTCGCTACCTTCTGTAGGAGATTTTGTAATTTCTTTTCCGTGTCTGATATCAGCACTGTGTCATCTGCGTATCTTATGTTGTCAAGATTGTGGCCGCCAATGCCAAATCCCGGTAGGGTTTCCAATTCTCTCAGAATTGCCTTTGAGGAAATCGTCCATCATTCGTTGCCGTAAAGGACAGATGTCACGTAACTGCCCAGTATTCTTTTCTTTGTTACCAAAGAAATCCCCCTGTCTGGCAATACTCTGCCCAGCTTTTGGAATGTGTCCTTGGCCATCCCAATACGTCTACGGATCTCAGTGTCACACTTACCGTCCTCTGTCAAGACGCTTCCCAAAACCAGTAATAATCCGTAAAAAAAAAGATAGGCAAGAGTATAAACGTCTCTATGAGGCCGGATTAGTGATCGTTAACATGTTTAATGTTGTTTAATATTTTTAACGAACATTTCTGATGAATGTGAACTGCATTTTTGATTTGTTTCGTAGTTTCCAAACTTGCACAACCGCATATAAAAAACTTCTTTTCGGGAGATTGTCAGGGTCAGAGTTGAACATCTAGGCGAGAAGTGATGTATTGTTTCTATTTTCGACTGCAATATGAAGCATTTATCACAGAAAGGCAAAACCAATTTTTCGTCGAGCGAAGAGACGAGATAGATTGCTTATAGGCAGAATATATTAAACCTTTTGTATTTGCTTTGCGGTGAGTACTTTTAGTCAGGATATGGAGAGGGTCTTGTAGATAACCGGGAAATATAGACGAAGAAAAGTAGTAAGAAGATAAAGGGAAGGAAGGGGGAAAAGAAGTGGGAAGAGGAGAAGAATGAGAAACTTTAGTCAGGATAGAGAGAGGGGCTTGTTGTAGGAGACCGGGATATATGGATAACTAAAATATATAAGAAGATAAAGAGAGGGAAGGAGGAAAAGAAGAGGGAAGAGGAGAAGAGTGAGAAATTTTAGTCAGGATAGAGAGAGGGGCTTGTTGTAGGAGACCGGGATATATGGATAACTAAAATATATAAGAAGATAAAGAGAGGGAAGGAGGAAAAGAAGAGGGAAGAGGAGAAGAGGAGAAATTTTAGTCAGGATAGAGAGAGGGGCTTGTTGTAGGAGACCGGGATATATGGATAACTAAAATATATAAGAAGATAAAGAGAGGGAAGGAGGAAAAGAAGAGGGAAGAGGAGAAGAGTGAGAATTTTAATCAAGGTTGGGAAAGAGTCTTGTAGATGACCGGCAAATATGGATAAGTAAAAGATGTAAGAAGATAAAGAGAGGGAAGGAGGAAAAAGTAGAGGGAAGAGGAGAAGAGTGAGAATTTTAATCAAGGTTGGGAAAGAGTCTTGTAGATGACCGGCAAATATGGATAAGTAAAAGATGTAAGAAGATAAAGAGAGGGAAGGAGGAAAAAGTAGAGGGAAGAGGAGAAGATTGAGAAAGTTTACTCAGGATAGAGAGAGGGGCTTGTTGTAGGAGACCGGGATATATGGATAAGTAAAAGATGCATGAAGATAAAGAGAGGGAAGGAGGAAAAGTAAAGGTGAGAGGAGAAGGGTGAGAACTTTTAATCAAGGTAGGGAGAGAGTCATGTAGATGACCGGGAAATATGGATAAGTATGAGACGTAAGGACATAACGAGATGGAAGGAGGAAAAGAAGAGGGAAGAGGAGAAGAGTCAGTTCTTTAGGGAGAGATTGTTGTTAGTGATGACTGGGAAATATGGACGAGGGAAATATGTAATGCGATAAAGAGAGGAAGGGAGAAAAAGGAGAAGGAAGACGAGAAGAGTTAGTACGTTTAGAAATGACAGAGTGAGTACCTTGCTGATAAAAACAAGGAAGAAGGTTAAAGAAAAGGTGATGGAGTGCAGTCAAAAATTAATAATAATTGACAAGGCTTTATTAAAGAAATTCAAACAACTTAAGACTATTACTACTTGGTGGAAAAGCAAGAGAAATAAGATGAAAGAAATACTAGTCAAAAATGAATAATAATTGACAAAGCTTCATCTAAGAAATTCAGACAACTTAAGACTATTACTACTTGGTGGAAAAGCAAGAGAAATAAGATGAAAGAAATACTAGTCAAAAATGAATAATAATCGACAAGGCTTTATTAAAGAAATTCAGACAACTTAAGACTATTACTACTTGGTGGAAAAGCAAGAGAAATAAGATGAAAGAAATACTAATCAAAAATTAATAATAATTGACAAGGCTTTATTAAAGAAATTCAGACAACTTAAGACTATTACTACTTGGTGGAAAAGCAAGAGAAATAAGATGAAAGAAATACTAATCAAAAATGAATAATAATTGACAAGGCTTTATTAAAGAAATTCAGACAACTATTCAAATATGAATAATAATTGCCAAGCTTTCATTTAAGAAATTTAAAAATCTTCGAATATTACATCAATTATTCCTAAAGAGAATAAAAGAATAAATAAATAAAATAAGTCTGAAGATAAACTAATTAATTTACTCTGTTCATATTTCCGTATTACTCTCTCAAAATGGTAGTATACATGTATTTATTTTAATCTATCGTTTTATCCCAAGTGACAGATAATGTGACTACTGTCAATATTATAACGTGAGCTAAGCTCCCATTCCCATCGGCACCAAGGATTTATTTTTCTCTTCTAACCTAAGTAATGCCAATTGAATTTCAATGAAAACTTTTCTAAGCTTTTTCTAAAACTTATATATATATATATTTTTTTTCTTTTTCTAAAACTTATATATATATATATATATATATATATATATATATATATATATATATATATATATATATACAGAGATAGATAGATAGATAGATAGATATGAACTGACGAATATATATGTACACACCCACACACACGCATACAGACACACACACACACACACACACACACACACACACATATATATATATATATATATAAATATGTGTATGTATGTATGTATATATATCAAGGAAAAAACTTAACACATCTAGAAAAATCCGATAATAAATATATTTAGACATTTAAGTTTTTAACACCTCCCTCATGAGACCGAAATTACAAAAGGATTTGAATTTATCCAGACAATATGTTAAATTCAAATCATTTTGTAAATTCGGTCTAATGAGGCAGGTATTAAAAACTTACCTGTCGAAATAAATTTATCATCGGATTTTTCTAGATGTGTTAAGTTTTTTTTTCCTTTGCTGGATATGATATTGTTGTTTATCCAATACACTGAGCTCTCTTTATATATCTATGGTTTTAATATTTTAGATTAAAAAGACCTACTTGGATTATTCTTTCTATACACGGATTTTATATTGTTGCTTTTAGTATGGTCATTATTATTATTATTATTATTATTACACAAACACACACACACGTACACACATACACACACACACATTTATGAGTCGGAGAATCTTTCCCCAGCCGTTGGCATACGGCAGGGATGAGGGTCAATTTAAGCCTATTTATTTTAGATAATCACTCCAGTGACTGAGAGAACTCGATTCGTTTTATAGAAGGATATTGCATTAGTAGCAGTAATAGTCACTGTTTACAAACTCACACTTTTTATATATATATATATATATATATATATATATATATATATATATATATAATAAAAGTGAACATTGAAGTCAACACTCTGAGGCGACTGATTGTTTTTGCTAAACGCAATCATCAGGCCACATCTTGATGATTGCGTTTAGCATGAAACCGTCTGTCGTTTCTGAGTGTTGACTTCAATGTACACTTTTACATTTACATACATTCTATCTCTGATATTGAACACTTTATCCCATAAATATTGCATATCTGTGTGTGTGTGTGTGTGTGTGTGTAATATTAGTTACAGCAATGAATATAATTGCATAAAGGCTTACCCAGATATATGCGTAAAAGCTACGCATGAACAGATACACAGATATACATGTTTTATCGGCGGGACTTTGAATAGGCCGCTCCCTCTCAACAAATGGGGCTACCTTCCGAGTGGGATATTCTTGACTTAGCCATCAACCGGATTAATGTTTACGTTTTTTACTCTAGTGCAAACCGAACCAATGTCTATCTTTTTTATTCTAAGGCAAATAGAACCTATGTCTCGTTTTTTGACTCTGGTATAAACTGGACCTCAGTCTACCGTTTTGCCTCTAGTATTAACTGGACTAAGGATTACATCATATTTTTTATGTTTTTTACACTAGTGTAAAGCCAACTCATATCAGCATTTTTTTTACTATCGTACAAACCACACATATGCCTTCCATTTTTCACTCCGGTGTTGACTCTAGTGGAAACCTGGGCAATGTCATTTTTACTTTAGTCTAAACCGGATTTGAATATAAATTTCTATTAATTCTTTGTGAATTTTATCCTATAAAACTTATAATCGACATTAAATAACCCAACAAGCGTTGATATGTCATTTAATAACCATTACACAAGGACATATTTACAGTAATACCGGCTTGCGTTTCGATCACACACACGCGCATATATATATATATATATATATATATATATATATACTACAGTTCAAAAGTTTGTGGCGACCTCTGCTAATTTTGTAAATTGGCCTCAAAAGTAGTTGTTTTCTACTTTAAATAAAAGAAAATTATTATACTTGTTTAAAAAAATTGAGACATGATTTTTTTTATTAGAGATTATATTATGACACAAAGAAAGTAAGCATTTTATGATTAAATTTTGCTCTCGTCAAAATATCCTCCTTTAGGCTTGATTACCTTGAGTAAATCAATCTTGAGGTTTTTGTTCAGATGGCCCAGTGGATAAAAGCGTTGGTTGAATTAATCAAGTGACTTAACCCAAAGAGTTACGAGTTCAATACCTGGCCACAGCAAAGGCAAACAAAAACTTAATGAGTTGAGTTGCTAAAGTCAGATACCTGAAACGGACATATCCAGGAAAGGCATGGCATGTGGAACTAGAACAACGGTGCACGAAATAAAGATGCATATCACTTGAAGAAGACGGTAGTGTCTTGAATATGATAAAAGTAAATAGTTAAAATACCTCGTCTCAGAAATATAGACAAACGTAATTATAGTGGGTACACGTGTTTGAAATAGACGTCCCATTTTTCATACTGCTTTAAACAGTGTTTGTTTACGTCTATCAAAGTGTGAAATCGATTTCTTTATTGAGATTTCTCGAATGCGCAGGCCGATAGATGTAATATACCATGTTTAAAACAGTAAAAAAATGAGGCGTCTATTTCAAACACGAGTATATAATATTATCTGAAGTTATCTCTCTCTCTCTACATGCAGATATATAATGAAATAGACTAAGTAATTTAACATTGTTAACAAGACGCTTCCTCTGTAGCTAAATGGTATAGCACTATACGACGGTTCCGTGTAGGATACAGTTTCGATTCATTTGGAGGACATATTTTCTATGAGATTTCACAAACATTCAGGCCGGTAAATGTTACTAATATTGCTAATATTGTTTATTATAAACAGAGCATTTACTTAAATATTTCTATCTATAAAATAACGTATAAACAAAACGTTATATATATATATATATATATATATATATATATATATATATATATATATATATATATATATATATATATGGTGTCCATAAAGTTCGTGTGCGCTTAAAAAATTATAACTTTATTTGTATGTGCGATAGAAATAATTTGTAAAAAGGAATAGAAAGAAGTAAATCTATGTTTTTTTAAGATTTTATTGAAATTTTATTTAAGTTTCCACATGTCCTCCATCATTAGCAATACAAAGGGTAATACGATTTTGCAGTTCACGGAAAACATTTGCCAACTGATTTACAGTAATGCCTGAAATCACATTAGTTATTTTAGCTATACTTAAAACTAGGTACATTAAACTTTATAACATTTTTTACAGATTATTTCTATCGCAAATAAAGTTATAAATTTTTTAAAGTTCACACGAACTTATGGACACCCTGAATATATATATATATATATATATATGTATGTATGTATGTATGTATGTATGTATGCATGCATGTATACTGTCGGTAACAGCAAAATTGACCAATCTTTAGATTAAGTTCTGAACCGCTTGATCTTAGAAATGATAAAAGATATCTTACTGGAATTCTCCAAGGTTTTTATAACACTATTACAATCTACTATAAGATATATAAGAATTACTCTCTAAGCTTAACAGGAGTATCGTGATTGATTCGATCATAAAAGAAAATGCCATATTCATTATTAATTAAGCATAGCTAAGGATCGGAAGCTCATGAAGCACTGATATAAAGTTTATATATATATATATATATATATATATATATATATATATATATATATATATTATGCAAGTTTAGGTAATCCGTATGGGTAGACCTGAGGAGGATGATATCCAGAGAGCTCAATGTAAAATTCAGAGCAGAAAATTTGAAATTAATTTCTTCGTAGATTGTTTTAACATTTAGATATTTATCAAACCTTAACCTCCCAAATATGCACGTTAAAGTAACGCGAACTGACAACGTCTAAGAATTTGAATGAAACCTGTCGTGTAATTTATTGGGGTTGTTGTAATGTCTTCCTTTAATGTCGTTCTTATCATTCACCCCTTAGCCACCTTTATCTAGAGACGAGACGCGTTAAATTTGAGCAACATCTAGCCGACACACTGGGGTTAAAATAGGAAACTAAAATGATACATATGACACACTCATATCCACTCTCTCACCTCACTTCCTCACTTCGTTAACTTTGCGTATACTTGATGAGGTCCGTAAAAAACGTGTGAATTTCTTTTCATTTTTCATTTCAGCTTTTGGAAGTAAAGTCTGATGATCCAGAACCCTGTTAAAGGGGTTATGGTGAAATAGCTTATTACATGGAATCTTAACGTGGTCTGTCTTTTATTCAAAATATATATATATATATATATATATATATATATATATATATATATATATATATATATATATATATTTCAGGATCATTTTCCAACTTATTCAAGATTATCTTCGTCCTCTCTAAACTTCTAAGTTTCTGTCCTGGAGTAACAATTGCCTCGCAGGTTTCCCGTGCGATTTCATTTTCAAGTCTTTTTTTTTCATTTCTCTTTGGACTGTCATAGCTAAAACTCCTCTCTCCCGTGTCAAACGTCTTATCAATTGAGTCGGATCTTTGAAGATGGAAGCCAGAGTTGTACCAGATGTTTGTACCATTGCTGAAGGCCTGCCGTGTTGGAAAGACAGTGGGTCTGACACAATTTACAAGTTTAACCTGTTCTCTTTCTAGCTAAGTAATTCAAAGAGTTTTTCAACGATTCTTACGACAAATGGTGTCAAGATGGCTAAATCTTTTTTGAAATCGGATTCCCCAAAAAATTTCGCTTGAAGATGGAACAGAGCTCACTTTAACTCATTTTTAATTCAAATAATTATATTGAAGTTTTCGGCTCTTGTTTTGAAACATGAGACCTCTTATGTCGCGAGTTGGAATCATATTTTTAAATAAATAATTATATATATATATATATATATATATATATATATATATATATATATGAAGAAATATAGTCTTAAGGTGTGCTATATTTATGGGATAAAGTGCTAAATATCAGAGATAGAGCGTGTGTAAATATAAAAGTGAACATTGAAGTCAACACTTAGAGGCGACAGTCTGTTTCATGCTACACGCAATCGTCAGACCACGAGTGTTGTGGGTAGTCTATTTTGGCGGTTATTTTACCGGAAGTCGTTTATTTATTTATTTATTATGAATAAATATTATATTTAATTATCTTCCCAAATCAAAAGAAAACCTTTAAATAAGCGATATAAACAATTTTTTACTACGTTAATGAAAAAACAGTTTAATATATATATATATATATATATATATATATATATATATATATATATAAGATAAGAGATAAAAATAAAAATAAAAATAAATGATGACAGGCAACATAATTTAACCCAAATAAATAAATAAACAAATAAACGACTTCCGGTAAAATAGACTACCCACAATGCACCACTGACCCGTATATATAAATAGCTGAGTAAAATAACAACACTCGATTGTGTCTAGCATGAAAAAGGCTCTATGTGTTGACTTCACTGTTCACGCACACACACACACACACACACACACACACACACACACATATATATATATATATATATATATATATATATATATATATATATGTATATATATATATATAACCAAGTATACACTAAGATTTTATTACGCAAACCAAGGTTTAGCCATTAAACTGGTATTAACCAATTTATATTGGCAATAATTTCAGGATATATTTATATTTACGTAAGCAATATATTGTATGAGTTTTGATTTGATATAATGGAATATGCGTACACCTGTGTTCCCCCTCACTGGAATATGATTGGCTGGTGTCCGTCATAAATACCGACAGACGTTTAGGTACGACTGAGTCAACAGCCTTAGTCTGAGAGCTAAGTCTATAACGACGGCCATTGGACTACGCCATTGATCTACACTTCTTACCTGCGACTACGACGCGTACCAGTCGATTACTTCTACCATATTCTACTTGGTTATAGTAGCCAAAACCACTTAGCTACTTCGTTCAAATATATCCCTTTCCAGGACATATCATGACTGATAACGTCTATCGATATTAACTTGATTGGCTGGTGCGTACGTTTTATGCTTGCCAAATGCAACGTATAGTTTTATTGTTAATTTTTTTTTTTAACATACAACGTGTGTTAGCACGTGCGATACCCTGTCTTCATCAGCCGCCGACCAGGGGTGATATCACGGTTTCGGTGGCTATGGCGGGACAGCCACCAGATATACAAAATATATCGGCCATTGAAACATATTTGATTAACACAATATCCCGCATACACGAACATATTATTATTCTATCATTTTCCTTGCTTATTGGAAATCCTCCTCTGTTGTTCCATTCTCAGGTGAACCGTCTGATTCTTAGAACGATCGGCCTATAAACCTTCTACCTATTTTTAAACAACTACTTGGGGCCCTAATCAACTCTGAATTGAGTAAGCATCTCACATCACAGGAGCTTATTTCAGACAAATAATATGGCTTTCGCTTCTCTAGGTGTTGTAGCATACCTTTTTTTTAAGGAAGGCGGAAAGCCACTAGCACGCAAAGGGTCACAGAGAGTTGGAACGAGAACAAAGAGGAGTGATAGAGGAAAGGATGAAGAGAAGGATAGGGGATAGATCAAGGCATCTGGAGACGTCGATTGACGTTACATTTGAATTGTTGGAGATTATAGCTGCCAGGAAAACAAGAAATGGGAAGGGAGTTCCACAGGTGAGAAGTGCGAAACATGAAGCTTTTGGAGTAGAAGAGATTTAACAGTTTCGACAGTGAAAGGGTGAGAGCGAGATGCCAGCCAAGTTGAACGCTTAAATTCATGAAATCTAGGAACCAGCAAAAGCAGCTCATCGGAGTAGTTACCGTGAAAGTAATTGTAAAAAAGACAGAGGGAGGCAACTGCACGTCTGTGAGAGAGCGGCTGCAGACGAGATGACAGATCAGGGCCAATTATATTGCATATCCGTCTTTGGATTTTATCAAGGACCTTGAGACAATTAGAAGGGGCTTCAGACCATATATGGCCGCAATACTCCATGCAAGGGCGAATGGTTGATTTGTAGATTTGAAGGATCGACTCCGACGAGAAAAATTTCCTGGCGTGGCACAGGGAGCCAACTTTCCTTGCGGTGGACGAAGCTATTGACTCAATGTATTAGTTACATCTCAGGTCAGCAGACAATGTGAGACCGAGCAGTCGCAAAGAGGTGCTCTCGTGTAGTTGAACGTCAGACATTCTAATGGGGAGGCAGGGATGGTTCCCTGTGGTGAGTAATAGAGAGCAGTTTTGTTTTTGAGGCATTAAAGTTAACCAGCCAATTCCTGCCCCAGTCCACGACCGATTTGAGGTGCTTTTCAAGACAAACGGTCAGGTTAGTTTTGTCGGCGACACTAGATTTATTTTTGAGGCAGGAGTAAATAGTAGTGTCGCCCGCATAGATGCCTACTTTGGAACCTATGACATACGGACGATAATGGGTATGTCCCTATTGCCTCAATTACCGTACTAAATACTTTACGTGGTCTAGAGTTGGAGATTCTCTGCCTCCGGGCAGAGATGATCACCAGACGGGGCTACGTCGAAGGGCAGAGTCTCGTCTCGGGAAACAGCTACCCGACCTCATTTTATACGGCGTCTACGGGGAATTTTGGGCCGATCCAACGGGCTCGGTACCTCACATTATATTCGGCCGTGTGCCACATCTGACCGCGTGGAGCGATTGGTAGATATCCTGCAGTTAGAGATTTGTTATGGAATTCACTTGACTCACTTTTAGCAGTTCACTACTTCTTCTACCCGCCGCTGGCGAATCTTATATATGTTGTTCTTGTCCTAAGTATTATCGTTCATTTCCAACCTCCGTTTGATTATTCTATTCAGTAACCTTCCCTAGGTTACAACACTAGATCAACTGCTGATGTACAAATGATTATTGTTGAAATAGTGTATCAAGCTTTAGATAAGAATGGTGTTGCTTTAGATATATCGAAGGCATTTGATAGCGTTTGGCTTTCTGGTCTTCTTCACAAGTCAAAAGGCTATGGTATTTACGGAGGAATTTTTAAACAGATTTAGTTTTTCTTATCAAATCGAGAAATGAAAGTTATCTAAAATGGCGACTCTTCTAGATCTTTTATATTAACACAGGTGTCCACTAGGGCTCTAGACTTAATCAAAAAAAATTATTACGATATATTTTAATTTAACTTGTTTAATCACATCACCCCAAGCAAGGCAATAAAGCCGCCAAGACATAAGGGGTTACTGAGTGTTAGAGAACATAAAAAAAAAAAAATTTATTAAGGAGAGAAAACAATAAAAGAACAAGAATTAAAGAAATGAAAGATAACGATTGATATTGCAATTTATTTTTTGAATTTAACTCGGAAGGAAGAAGCCGGAAAAGAGTTCTACTTGTGAGAAATGCGAGAGAAGAAACTGTTAGCATAGAACTTACGGTTGCATCTAGCCATTTCAAGTGTAAAAAGATGTGACTTTGCTGCCAATTTAGTAGTATGCTTAAATTCATAAAATGTAAGTACCAAAGAGGAAAGATCGTTTTTCACCCCAAGCAAGGCGATAAAGCCACTAAGACGCAAGGGGATACTGGATGTGAGAGAATATGATAAAAAAATAACATTATTAAGGAGAAAGAACATTAAAAGGACAGGAATTAAGAAAACCGAACATGAACGATTGACGTTGCATTTACAATTTTGAAAATCAAAGTTAATTGGAAAGCAAGAGTCCGAAAGAGACTTCCGCAAACGTGAAGTGCGAGAGAAGAAACTGTCAGCATAGAACTTACGGTTACATCTAGCGTTTTCAACTGTAAAATGAGACCTCGTTGTCAATCAATTACTGCATTTAAATTCATAAAGTCTAGGTACTATAGAGAAAAGTTCAGCAGAACATTTAGCATGATAATATTTATACAAAAGTTCCAGAATATCTAGGTTATGGCCTTGATGCCAGGTCAAGACCAATATCATTGCATATTCTTTTTTATCTAGTATTTTTAAATACATA
This sequence comes from Acanthosepion pharaonis, assembly GCA_903632075.3. Taxonomy (NCBI): domain Eukaryota; kingdom Metazoa; phylum Mollusca; class Cephalopoda; order Sepiida; family Sepiidae; genus Acanthosepion; species Acanthosepion pharaonis. The sequence continues at coordinate 1,095,163 of CAHIKZ030001193.1, forward strand.
GCAGAAGCACCAAACCAAATATGTCAGCAATATTTTATATTATTTCATTTTTTATTTATTTTATAAGTTTACGACTGTCCCCATTCACTTCCCGTGCAATTACTATTTTTGCTGGATGTCTCACCTTGGTGACCTTCTGTCAGACTTAGTTAATTTTTAGATAAATATATATTGTATTTAAGTTAACGTTATCACGCATTGTACCACCAAAGTGGGTGCATTGTTTCGGAAATGTAATAAAAAATTGTTATCCACTGTTTTGAAAATTCACCAAAAATCAGCCTTCCTGTTTAAGGCTACATCCGTGTCCTGGGTAAGACGATAAACTACATCCGCGTCCTGGGTAAGACGATAATCTTCATCCAACAACAAAGCCTCTGATCAGGAAGTTTTGAGGAGTGTGGAACCACCTCTTAGTTGCTGGTGTTCCCAGGTCCACCCTGACGCGAGGTTATAGCACTTGTTATGGTCACACTACGGGCAAATATTTAACCCCAAACTGGTGTCGAAACACTTTGAAAGTGTAAAATTAGGTTTTAATACCAGCAATACATTTTTGTAAAACGTTATTATCAGCAAAGAATTTTTCAAGAAAAAAAAATTATTATCAGCAATATTTATTACCAACAAAACATTTTTGAAGAAAAAAAATATTACCAGCAATACATTTTGGGAAAAAATATTAGCAGAAAACATTTTTGAAAAAACAATATTACCAGCAATAAAAATCTTGTCGGCATTAAATAACCCATTGAGGTTGTTATGCCGTAAAACTAAATAAACCAAACCAAAGAATACATATTCTATTCATACAAACCTATCCTAAAAATCTTGTCAGCATTAAATAACCCAATGTGGTTGATATGCCGTAAAAGAAAATAACTCAAAGCAAAGAATACATATTCTATTCAGACGAAACTATTCTAAAAATCTTGTCGGCATTAAATAACCCATTTAGGTTGATATGCTGTAAAAGAAAATGAATCAAACCAAAGAATACATATTCTATTCATACGAACCTATTCTAAAAATCTTGTCGGCATTAATAACCCATTGAGGTTGATATGTCGTAAAAGAAATGAATCAAACCAAAGAATACATATTCTATTCATACGAACCTATTCTAAAAATCTTGTCAGCATTAAATAACCCATTGAGGTTGATATACCGTAAAAGAAAATAAACCAAGACAAAGAATACGTTTTCTATTCATACGAACCTATCCTAAAATTCTTGTCGGCATTAAATAACCCATTGAGGTAAAACAAATCAAACCGAAACAAAACAAAAATAAGTGAATTATCCGATGTAAACGAAATTTCCAGCAAAGTTAATGTTTATAGTGAATATGTTATTTCATTAGAAAACTTTATGGAAATATTTTTCATCAGCTTCACCCACACTTTTAAATATACCGTGTTTACATTTAAATTTGAGCTATCCATAAATCTCTGAAGGTCTTATTTCAGTAAAAATAAAATAAAATTATGTAATAACAAGGGTGAATATGGGAAAATTTGTCCTGAACCTTACCAAAAATAATTCAATAAAACAACAGAAAATCTTTTTGAGAGGTGGTGTTAGCATAATTTAATAAAACAATATTTTCTTTCTGATTTCACATGGAAAGAAATATTGAATATTTATTTAAAAAAAACATGCACCTAATTTTGGGGGCTATTTTGAAATTCCTCTCCTTGCTCTTCGTAACAAGATTATTTTTGTTTAAATAAAGGAATGTCCATCGAATCAAAAAAAAAAAAAAATATATAAAGTTTAATGCTATTTTCGCGTGTTAATATTTTTTAAAGATTTTTTTTATTCCCATTTTATACAACTGCTAGATTATTTTTTGTATGGAAGTTCAAAAGTAAACTAATAATATTAATATGTCGTAATTGTTATGAGGAAGTCAGCTAAGGAGTAACAATACAAGAGGGGAAAATCAACAAAAAAAAAACGAGCCCTTTGAAGACCAACAATATGTCTTGAATATTATACCTCTAATTCAGTGATTATCAATCGACGTGCCGCGGCACACTAGTGAGCCGCGCAAACCTTTTAAGTGCGCCGCCAAATATTGTCACGATATACGTATATATTTGTGTGTGGAAGTAGCAATGGTACAACGTTGGTCTTTCAAGAAATGAATAAGTATTAAATAAGTATTCAACTTATTTTCAGATAATTCTTTACACTATACTTCGATTATGTTATTTTAAATACTTTGTTTTAATATTCTTTTTTTTTGTTAAATATTTTTATTTTTTAAGAGTTCAGAATAAAACATTGGACGGCATTGGATTACAATACAAAAGAAATATTCCACATAAGCTAAAAAGGCCTTATCAGGTTTATTGCAATTTTCTATTTCTTATTTATGTAAATTAGGCTTCTTAACCTTAAATAACATTAAAAAAAAAAGAAGAAATGAGAAAGACTACGCCCAACTGAAGAAGAAATGAGGATCTGCTTATCGCACATTCGACCAAACATTAAAGAAATCGTGAAAAAACACCAGGCATAGGTTTCACACTAAATAAGCTGCGAAAATAATTAAATGGAAACATTGAAATAAAGTAGGTTTATATTTGTGCGTGTATTTTATTTTTAAATCTATGGTTTTATTTCATAACATTTAAATATATACTCTTTAAAAAAATGCTAATTCTGTGGTGATATTTTCATTTGTTCCTAGGTCCGCCATTGCTTAAAAAAGTTGAGAAACACTACCCTAACTCATGATGTGATAGTCATTTTTTCTATATTTTAAATTTCTTTATTTGGATTATAATGTTAAGGACAAAATAAAAATAAAGAAAATACTTGGATGCCATTGAATAATTAAAGGGTCTTATAACAGACCGTATTATTCTGATTTTTGTTTGAATTTTGAATATAGCTGATGAAGGCCTGAGACATAACGGCCGAAACGAAAGATGAGAACAGAAGTCTGTATTTAAATACTGCAAATAACTTTTCTTTCTACAATGATTTCTAATAAAATAACATTCAATTGAAAACTTAATAAATATCGAAAATATTATTGATATATGAATATTCTATTCTTTTTAAAGAATGATTTGTTTGTTTAACGGCATATTAACTGCTTATGGGTCATTTAATGCTGAAATATAATTTTCTTGAGAGTTTTGAAGTAATAAATATGATATTTGTTATTCTGCTTTCACAGTTGAGTACATGGTAGATTATACTCAGCTTTTGTTCATATACATGTTTGTGTGGACATAATTACTAGAGGCGGTGATATGTGTGTTTTCTGTTGTAGTTTTGTTGAAGTTATATTTTGGAATACAGTTTGATTTCTTTAAGAAATTGTAGGATATTATATGGATTAGGTTCGTTTTTCGGAAGTATTTAAATGGATTTGACAAAGTCGCTATAATTTGTTAGTTTGGTTTGGTTTACTTTGGTTTGGTTTGGTTTGGTTTACTTTGGTTTGGTTTGGTTTGGTTTGGTTTACTTTGGTTTGGTTTGGTTTGGTTTACTTTGGTTTGGTTTACTTTGGTTTGGTTTACGGTATATCAAACTCAGTAGGTTATTTATTGCTGACAAGATTTTTATTGCTGGTAATATTTTTGTTATAAAAATGTATTATTGATAATATTTTTTCAAAAATTTATTGATGGTAATACTTTTTTTCCAAAAATCAATTGCTGGTAATAATTTTTCCCAAAAAGTATTGATGGTATTAAAACCTATTTTAACACTTTCATACTGTTTTGACCCCTTTTGTGGGGTTAGCCATTTACCCATAGCTTGGACCCAGACAGGTGCTATCACCCCGTGTCAGAATGGACCTGAGAACACCAGCAATTAAGACGTGGTCTCATACCCCTCAAAACCTCTTGATCAGAGGCCTTGCTGTCGGATGTAGTTTATCGTCTTACCCAGGACGCGGGCGTAGTTTATCGTCATGCCCAGGACGCGGATGTAGTTTAGCGTCATACCCAGGATGGGTTTAGTAGTAATTTTGTCAGTTTAATAAAGTTTCTTAAAATCGGAACAATAAAAAAGAAACCCGTTCGGATTCAATTAAATATTTTATGACATCAAACAGGTAAAATTGATTGATTTATTCATTGGCGTATTTCTTTGTTTTTTTACGGTTTATCAACCTTTTACAAGATATTTAAAGCCGGAAAATATTTTTAGATTGGAAGAATTTTTTTTCTTTGGAGATAATAATGATTTACTGAAACGATTCTTACTAATTACACCATTGACTCTCAACCGACGATCTTCTTAAGTGTGCCGTGAAATATTATCACGGCATATATATATATATATATATATATATATATATATATATATATATATATATATATATATATATATTGTTTGGTCGTTGTACGATCCGGCCTTCTTCCGGTGATCGGATCTCTGAGATGAGCTATTATCATTATTTGCATTATTTACATTATTCAGACTGATATCCTTATCTTCATTGCCATATTCACAACGTAACATAACTGTACAATATCTGTCTATATCTCTGAGATGAGGTATTATGATTACTTGCATTATTTACATTATTCGGACTGTTATCCTCATCTTCATTGCCATATTCACAACGTAACATAAATGTACAATGTCTGTCTATATCTCTGAGATGAGGTATTATGATTACTTGCATTATTTACATTATTCGGACTGTTATCCCCATCTTCATTGCCATATTCAAAAAAATACATATTCATATTCACAACGTTTCGGCCGTCTTACGCTCCAGCCTTCTCCAGGTGATTGAAATTTCGAGTTGTGAGATCAATGCCAGGCCACAGCAGTGGTGAACCAAAAAACTTGGAGAGTTGAGTTAAAGGGAAATAACTTCCGGAAGGGGCATGTCACGTGGAACTAGAGCAAGCTACCCCGGCGGGCAAAATAAAGGGTTCGTTCGAAATTCCATTCATCTGAAGAAGGCCGAAACGGGCAACAGCTGAAACGTTCTGAATATGGCAATGAAGATAAGGATAACAGTCCGAATAATGTAAATTATGCAAGTAATTATTTGTTTTGTTTATTGATAACTTTTCGTATTTTCTTTATGTTATTAAATTAAAAAAAATAATTTATTATTTTATTTTCTTATTTTTAATTTATTTTATTTTATTTTTTGTACTTCTGTGAGGGTCCCTATAATGACATTCCTTGCAGCAGTGATGATCATTTTACTATTGGCCTTATGTCTGACTTAGTTAATTTTAGATAAATACGAGCTCTTACAAATTAAGTATAATACATATACACTACGAGATTTTGTAAATTATTTGATTCTGGTTGAGAAATTTTCAGCAACCGCTTCTTCATGTGTGTGTGTGTGTGCGCGCATGTGTGTGTGTACGTGTGTGTGACTGTATGTGTGTGTGTGCGTGTGCGTGCGTGCGTGTGTGCGTGCGAATGACTTCTCTACGGCCGTACGTTCAACTATAAACAGTCAAACAACGCCTTATTTTGTGACTGCTATGAGTTTTACCAATGCTACTACTGCTACATACAATGTTTCCTCTTACTCCTCCCCTTGGCATCGGCTCTCAGGGTTTTTTCTTTCTTTTTTTTTCTTCCAAGTCTTTGCCCGCCGCCTCTCAGCCTATTACGCTTCAGCCAATGAACTTTTCTCATGCTGGCAACGCCCATGTTTGCTCCGAGAAAGCCTGCAATCATCCCACTTTGCATTACCCGCTCCAATAGAATGGCAGCCACCCTCTACTCGACCTTCTACTCCCTGAGCTTCTACTTCTTCACTATCTGTACCGTCTCTTCTTCTTCTTCTTCTTCTTCTTCTTCTTCTTCTTCTTCTTCTTCTTCTTCTTCTTCTTTACTTTCCCATTTTAATGTTTTTTGCCAATATGAATATCTTACTTTCATTCATTCATTCATTCTTTCGTTCATTCTTTCGTTTGTTCTTTCTTTCTTTCTTTCTTTCTTTCTTTCTTTCTTTCTTTCATCCGTTCGTTCATTTATTCATTTCTTTTTTCTTTCTTTCCTCCGTTCATTCATTAGTTTGTTCTTTCTTTCTTTCTTTCTTTCTTTCCTTCTTTCTTTCTTTCTTTCTTTCATCCGTTCGTTCATTTATTCATTTCTTTTTTCTTTCTTTCGTCCGTTCATTCATTAGTTTGTTCTTTCTTTCTTTCTTTCTTTCTTTCATCCGTTCGTTCATTTATTCATTTCTTTTTTCTTTCTTTCGTCCGTTCATTCATTAGTTTGTTCTTTCTTTCTTTCTTTCTTTCTTTCTTTCTTTCTTTCTTTCTTTCTTTCTTTCATCCGTTCGTTCATTTATTCATTTCTTTTTTCTTTCTTTCGTCCGTTCATTCATTAGTTTGTTCTTTTTTCTTTCTTTCTTTCTTTCTTTCTTTCTTTTTCTTTCTTTCTTTCTTTTTTTTTTGTCCGTCCATTTGTTTGTTCTTTCTTTTTCTTTCTTTCTTTCTTTCTTTCTTTCTTTCTTTCTTTCTTTCTTTCTTTCTTTCTTTCATCCGTTCGTCCATTTATTCATTTCTTTTTTCTTTCTTTCGTCCGTTCATTCATTAGTTTGTTCTTTCTTTCTTTCTTTCTTTCTTTCTTTCTTTCTTTCTTTCTTTCTTTCTCTTGTCCGTCCATTTGTTTGTTCTTTCTTTCTTTCGTTGGTTCGTTCATTCATTCGTTTGTTTTTTTCTTTCTTTCTCCGTTTGTTGATTCATTCGTTTGTTTTTATCTTTCTTCTTTCGTCCGTTCATTCATTAGTTTGTTCTTTCTTTCTTTCTTTCTTTCTTTCTTTCCTTCTTTCTTTCTTTCTTTCTTTTTTCTTTCTTTCTTCCTTTTGTTCGATCATACATTCCTTTGTTCTTTCTTTCCTCCTTTCGTTCATTCATTCCTTTGTTTTTCTTTCTTTCGTTCGTTCATTCAGGTTATCTCTAATTACATCCTTCTTTTCCGTTCCGTTATCGTTCTTTCTTTCTTTCTTTCTTTCTTTCTTTTCTAGTATCCTTTCTTCTCTCACTCTTTTCCACTCTGTTTGAATTTTTCTACTTTCTATCTCACTCCCTGTCTTTCCCCCTCTCTTTCACTGTCTTTCTTTGTCTCTTTTTGCCTACTTTTTCCCATCATTCTCTCCTATTCTTCTCATAATTCAATTCTTTCCTCATTTCTTTATTCATTATATTTTCTGCTCGTCTTTCTCTCTTTCCCCTAACGTTCTCTTTCTCCCGCGCGCTTTTTCACTCTCTTGCTTTTTTTTTTCTCTCTCTCTCTCTTTGTAGTTATTTTGCATATCCGTTATTAAAAATATTCTTTTTTCTCATCAGTTTTATTTTTCTTCTTCTTCTTCTTCTTCTTCTTCTTCTTCTTCTTCTTCTTCTTCTTCTTCTTCTTCCATATTTATTTCTACTCTTCCCAAATCTTCTTTCTCATTCATTTTATTTTCCTTCCATTCATTGTCTGCTTCTCTTTCCATTTGATCTCCTCTTCCTCCTCCTCCTCCGCCTTCTTTGTCTTCATTACTTTTTCGACTTTTCTTTCCCCTCCTCTTCCTCTTCTTCCTCCTCCTCCGCCTTCTTTGTCTTCATTACTTTTTCGACTTTTCTTTCCCCTCCTCTTCCTCTTCTTCCTCCTCCTCCGCCTTCTTTGTCTTCATTCTTTTTCGACTTTTCTTTCCCCTCCTTCTTCCTCTTCCTCCCCCCCTCCGCCTTCTTTGTCTTCATTACTTTTTCGACTTTTTTTCCCCTCCTCTTCCTCTTCTTCCTCCTCCTCCGCCTTCTTTGTCTTCATTACTTTTTCGACTTTTCTTTCCCCTCCTCTTCCTCTTCTTCCTCCTCCTCCTTCTTTTTCTTCTTCTTCTTCTGCTTCTTCGTTTCTTTTTTCGGCATTCAAAGAAAAGCAAAAGGAACTGATGAATAATAAAAAAAGAAAACAGAAAAATGAATAAGAAAACTGAATCGACAAAATTTAACGAGAAAGAAAAAAAAGGAAAAGGAAATGAATGATAAAAATGAAAAGAAAAAAACAGAAATAAGAATGAGAAAAAGAAATGAAAAAAGCAAAGGAAAAAAAAGAAATGAAAAATAAGAAAAAAGAAAAAAAATGACGGATAAGAAAAAAACATTAAAGAAAGAAATGACGAATAAGAAAAAAAAAGAAAAGGAAAAAAGAAATGCAGAATGTGAAAAAGAAAAGAAAAAGTTGGTGACGAATAATAAAAATGAAAAGAAAAAGAAAAGAAAACAGAAACAACGAATAAGAAAAAAGGAAAAAGAAAAGGAAAAAGTAATGAAGAATAAGAAAAAAAAGAAAAAAAGAAAAAGCGAATAAGAAAAAAGAAAAGACAAAAGAAATGACGAATAAGAAAAAAGAAAAGACAAAAGAAATGACGGATAAGAAAAAAGAAAAGACAAAAGAAATGACGAATAAGAAAAAAGAAAAGAAAAAGAAAAAGAAAAGTCGAATAAGAAAAAGAAAAAAGAAAAGGTAAATGAAAAGCGTATCAAGAAAAAAAGAACATAAAAAAGAAAGAAATGACGAATAAAAAAAAAGAAAAAAGAAGAAAAGCCAAAAAAAATGATAAAGGCAGACGAATCAGAAAAAAATGAAAAGAAAAAAAGAAAAGGAAAAAGAAAGAAATGACGAATAAGAAAAAAGAAAAGAAAGATGAAAAGGAGAATAATGAAGAAAAGGACGGACGAATAAAAAAAAAAGAAAAAGGAAGAAAGGAAAGAATAAAAAAGAAAATAACAATAAAAAAAAATCAAAGATGAATAATTATAAAAATAACGTGTCATTTAAAAAAAAAACTTCAACCGATGATAAAATAAACGATAAGAAACGAAATTTAGAAAAATAATTCTTTTCGAATTGATAAAATTAAAGAATACTGAGAACATTAATAATACTGATAAAAAGACGAATAATCATATAGTTGTGCAAAGGGTACATAATAAGAGAAACGTTATTACTTTATACTTCTACTTTTTTTTTTATCAGTTCACCCCAATCAAGGCGATAATGTCACTAGGACGCAATCCTATCTACTCTTATGAGTGACTTTATAACAAATATATTAGAACTAGACTATAACTAAGCTAGATAAGACGGTAATTTTGTTGCATCTCATGAGTTGGAAAAATTGACACTCACAAGGCAACGAAAGTTAAAAGTTAAAAATGGTACGGGTTAACTGACTAGTTTGTGTGAATGGATGCCGGAACAAGGATGAGAATCTTCTTAAAATGAGAAACGGTGCTAATAGCTATAAAAATTGCCATGAAGGAATATGGAACAGAGAAAAAAAGGATGGTAATGGTAATTAGAACATTAGCAGTTTCCTTATAAGGAAACATTTATTGATCGAGCAGCCACTTTTACTTTCGGTTGAAATTTATAAAATCTTTCTATGCAAGGAGATTTACAGGAAAATAGGTTTCTCAAGTCCAGTAGCTGTTATCGCTCTTTCCAGCATTGATAGGATCTTCTTTCGCAAACTTTTGCTTTTTTTAATCATTACGCCCTAAACAAGGCAATAAAGCCACTAGGATGCAAAGGGTTACTGAGTGTTAGGGAATATGAGAAAAACTACTATTAATGAGAGAGGACAAAAAAAACTGAAATTAAGAAGACAGAGGATAACGATTGACACTGCATTTAAATTTTTGAAGATGAAAGGCAATAAAGCCACTACGATGCAAGGAGTTACTGAGTGTTAGAGAATATGAGAAAAGCTACTATTAATGAGAGAGGAAAATAAAAGAACTGGAATTAAGAAGAGATAAGATAACGATTGACATTGCATTTAAATTTTTGATGATCAAAAGTAATAAAGCAATTAGGATGCAAGGGTTACTGAGTGTTAGAGAATATGAGAAAAACTACTATTAATGACAGAGGATAATATAAGAACTGGAATTAAGACAGAAGATAACGATTGACATTGCATTTAAGTTTTTGAAGATCAAAGGCAATAAAGCCACTAGAGTGTTAGAGAATATGAAAAAAAGCTGCTATTAATGTGAGAGGCAATAAAATAATTGGAATTAAGAAGACAGAAGATAACGATTAACATTGCATTTAAATTTTTGAAGAACAAAGTTGACTGAGAAGCAAGAAGCCGGAAGAGAGTTCTACAGGCGAGAAATGTTAGCATAGAACTTATGGTTACATGTAGCCATTTTATCTCAGTGTTGCCTTAAAGAGGTGCGGAACTTTAACGTCTTGATTATGACAATATTTTTCTCTTCTTTTAGTTGTTGCTGTTGTTAAAAGTCCTAAACTGATGTGGTTTCTTTGCGATTATGTAGCGCCAATACAAGACATTCGAAGAAGGATGATCGCCGCTAAGGCCCAGAGGCTTCCTTCAGTCAAAGCCATTTTTATCCATTTTTAACCATTTTTAATTGATCTTTGAAACCAGCAGTATACAACTGACAGTTTAGATATTTCTGAAGGGATTTGGAGACATGTATGACGCCCATATAACTATCTTGGTCTGTCGTGGCAATTTAAGAACAACGCTCGTGGTTTAAAGTTAATGTTTTGGTTTTGTAACAAGTTGCGGTGTTGAGCGAAACTACCCCTATCATAGCTCTATGTTCAATTCCCTTTTATAACTGCTAACGAAGTATCTGAAGTGTTTTGTATTTATTAATGACGCATCCTGATTTTTTTTATGATAGAATCAGGGCATGTGTCATCAATGCAAGAGGATCTAAAACTGGGACCATAGTGGCTACATCTAGGACAGTTCTTGATATCTCAGTTTAAACTGCAAAGAAGGAATGGTAAAATACTTTTCAGTATTTGGAATGGTTAATTTATTAGAAATTATTGAGCAAACTGTAAGAGCAATTGGCATGTTTCAACGACGCACTGGAATTTGTTAACATTTACATTAAGTAGACAATTCGAAACAACAAATAATCATAGAACTAAATTGGCAATTCTTTGAATCTATGACGTTTTCTCTAACAACCCTCTCCTTGATTTCGCTTCATGCTGCTCTCCTTGACTAATCATTGATTCCATTAGTCAAAGACATTTTTCTAATTCCTCAAATCAAAATCGGAATAGATCCTTAGAATAAGGTAAGTATAAACCAGAGAAAATATTTTAATGGCAGAAAAATGATGCCATGGATCAAACATTCGTCCCTGCATTGAATACTGTTGTCATATATGTTCTGGTGCCACCGGTGTTCATCTCGAGGTCCTCGACAAAATCCAGGGACGGATATGCAATGTGATACGTCCTGATCTGGCATCTTGTTTACAATCACTTTCTCACTGCTGTGGCTTCCCTCTGTCTTTTCTGCAAAAATTTTCATGGTAAATGCTCTGACGAGCAACTTTCTCTGGTACCCCAACTGCATGAATTTAAACGTGCTACTAGGTTGGCATTTCGGTCCCACCCTTTCACTGTCGAGACAGTTAAATGTAACCACCTCTTCTACTCCAACAACTTCTTTTCTCGCACTTCCCGACAGTGGAACTCTCTTCCTCTTACTTGCTTCCCTGACAGCTATAATCTTCAAATATTCAAATGTAATCGACATCTTCTGATGCCTTGATCTTGTTCCCTGTCCTTCTCTATATCCTTTCCTCAAACAAGCCTCTATACTCTTGCTCTCAATCTCTGTAACTCCTTGCGTGCTAGAGGCACTCCCGCCTGTTATAGTTTTTTGGATATATGTGTGTACTAGTGAGCCAGTCAAAATGAGCTGACTCATTTTATAGTTCACCAATAGAAGGGTTAACCAATCAGAAAGCTCAAAATATTCAATGCGACGTGTATAAAGGCAGCCATTTTGTTTTATTTCTCCCAACAGATCTTCACTGCCAACCTCTGATATCGAAGACTTAAAGAATTAACAGCCGCTACTTTCTTCGAATCTTCACTGCCAACCTCTGATATTGGAGAGATTACGGACTTCACTGGATTCCATATTCAGAGTCTACGGCAAACATGGTCAACACCGCCTTGCTTGAGGTGAAATGCTTAAAAAAGAAAAAAGAAAAGAAAATTGCGTCTATAATTGCTGGAAACTTTTTCAGCATCCTCATCTTGGCACATTATAAATGAAATTGAATAAGATTTGAAGGACCTTAAAAATGTCGTTGTTCACAGTGATATTTGGTGCACGATGATTCAAAAAATAAATCTAGACTGTTTAGAAAGCTAAATTATGCACGGATACTGAGGAAGGTGCTGGTAATTTGAGGAGACGTGCTGACACTCGGGGGATCTCTGGTTTGAATATACAGATCCATTAGACGATATCAATGAATTGAAACTGTTCAAAACAGGGACGTTAACATATTTTTCTTCATGGCTAAGTCACCCAAGATCAGAATGGGGTTTTACTCGAAGAACTGAGAGAATTATTTTGTGCCAGAGAAATCTGTTAAAAACCAGTAAAGAATTCCTGACTTCGAACGAGGGTTCGAACTCATATCTTTGGAACCGATGAGTAGCGCCTCACGATATCAATTTTCCTTTCTTGTTTTATATGGATAAAAGAATAGCCGAAAGCGCTCGGACATACAGAACATTCGGACAATTTATATATAACTAGCAGCATGGCCCGGCGTTGCCCGTGCTTGATTCAAAAATCGTACGATTCATACAGCAATCGCTATCACTTGACTTAAAATATTTTTGCCCTTCCTTGCCTTTAAAGAAGTGCCCTTTGCCGTGCTGATGTTGCTACATGCCTTACGTCTTGCCTATCTCACACTGCGAAGTTTTTCTAAGCTCTATACTAAACATTAAATCTGTTACGAAAAAAGAACTAAACAAAATGAACACAAAACGATCAGCTTTAAAAAAGGACTCGTAACTGGAAAAACCGAATGAAAAAAAAATGTTAACAACAAATACTTTTTCTTTCACACCCAGACCAGTTCTGCGGAATCAGAATCAACGTTGAGTTTAAGCAAGAATGAGCCAATTGGAGTAAAGTGCCATGCAGATTTAAATTTTTCCCACTTGTGACGAATGCAGCTATCGATTTTTTTGCATGGTAGTTAACATTCGTGTCAGTCAGCTGTTGGCTCTCACGCTGGCCAATAGTATCTTCTTGCCTATTCGTGGCAGCCAGCTATAGGTTCTCACTCTGGCCAGTACAAAATGGCCGCAAACTACATGAAAACTGCCGTAGAAGCATGAAAAAATTGATTATTTCCACTATCGATGGGAGTTGGGAAATACAAAGTCGGTCTTGGCCTTCCCGCTAACTTGGAGCATGTGCATGTAAATTTTGGTGCAAATCCGTCGAAAATTGCGGCCGTACATTCGTTACACACACACACACACACACACACACACACACACACACACACACACACACACATCCTGCCTTTTATAGATAGAGATTTATGTCCATAAAGGAAATAATTATAAGAACGGAAGAAAAGTTAACTAAAAATAAATAATGTGGGTTAATATCTGCTTTGGGAAATATGAAATTCTTACGAGAAGCAAACTGCAAGAAACTTGTATAAACATCACCCAGACCCGGTTGATTTGACTTGACTTTTATCGGTTTTCACCCTGGCCGGGTTGAATCGGCTTCCTCCCGAGCAAGTACAGCATCACGGACCGTCGCTGCCCACGCTCGTCGATCCTGAGCCAGGTCACACGAAATGGCGAGCCAATCGCGATTCCATCGTCGAAGACAAACCACTTGTGGACCCGATAGTACTGTTAGTACTTGATTGCGCTAGCCCACGTCCTCAGCTGACACGTTTTTGCCAGCCAGGAAGAGGAGGGAGGCAGAAGTACATCGCGGATGAGCTCTTCCTCCGGGTGTCGAGCTGCGGAGCAGGACGGATGGAAGAGGACGGAGACTCAAGAGACGACATAGAGTGGCTGCGGGCACACGATCGATTCGGCGGCATCGTAGAATGCAGCGAAAGCAATCGTTGTCGAACGCTTCAAGACTTCGTAGGTCAACTGCGCTAAATGGCCACGTTTCGCAGCCGTAGAGAAGGATAGACCGAACAATAGCCTGATAGATGCGCCCCTTCGTAGCCGTGGAAATATCCCATCGTCCCCATAGTGACCGCTTGAGACGCACGAATGTGGACCGTGCAGCTCCTGTACGGCGTTCAACCTCAGCAGCAGCCAGACCCGGTTACCAAGATATGGATCTGTAACAATTTTATGGGACCTTAACAATGCGCACGGACAGAAAATTCAAAGCACAGACATCGTGGTCAAAGACCACAAGAACGGAATCTGTTTTCTTACTGGCATGGCAGTTTCTGCAGACTCCAATGTATATTTGAAGATCTTCAAAAAAGTATCAAAATACAAAAACCTTGAAATTGAAATCTCAAAATTGTGGCGCATGAGAACATTAACAATTACAGTTGTAGTTGGAGCCCTCGGATTGATTGGAATAGATTCCAATAGATTCATTGAAGGGATTCCTGGAAGCCCATACCTTAAAGAAATACAACAAATTGTACTCACAAGTACAGACCACCCTTTATGAAGGGCTTTATCTATGTAAAATATGTGCGATTTTTTTTCACAACTGCTCGGTGGAAAATGTCATGATTCCATTTCTGACCTTAGGTCTCTGGTCGGGACCCAGGAAGAAATGAGTATACGCCCCAAAGCAAAGGAAATAAAAACAACAACAACAACAATAATAATAATAATAATAATAGTGGGCCAATATCTGCACTGGAAAATCTGCAACTTCTACGGGAAGGAAATGAAAGAAACTGGTATGAACACCACCCAGACCCGGTTACGGAGAAAGGACCTGTTACAATTCTATGGAACTACATAATACATACTGACAGAATAATCCAACCAAATATATATATATATATATATATATATATATAGTCTTAAGGTGTGCTATATTTATGGAATAAAGTGCTCAATATCAGAGATAGGCGTGTGTAAATATAAAAGTGAACATGAAATCAACACTTAGAGGCGACAGTCTGTTTCATGCTATATGCTGTCGTCAGGCCTGACGATTTTATAACATCACTTTCTCCTATATTATATATATATATATATATATATATATATATAATTATCTATTATATTTACATAAATTCAAATTTGTACACATATCTTCTCTTTGATTGAGCTTTGCGGAATGTAAGGCCGGTTCACACACGATAACCGAAGTTAAGCAACGTCGAACCTGGTCAGTACCTAGATTGGTGGCCACTTGCGAATATAGGTGAGCTTGACATAACAAATGGTGTAATGGAAAATCGGAGAGCCGCGTTCGAATTCTAGTCGAGTTTCTTATATTCACTTACGCGCAAAGGCCCCTGGGAAAGGTAAATATCCGCCTCTTCTTCTTCCCAGCTATGAGTTTAGCGGCTCTTGTATCAGAAAATCATTCAATTATGTCCCATGCGTGATACACACTCTCAGGTATCTTCCAGATTTTTTCCCGCAGTAGGTTGTCATCTCTTTCGTAGACCAGTTGCCATCCAAGGCTATAGAACCCGGTCTGGGGTATATTTGCCTATAGTTTGGGGGTGGGGAGAAAAGAAGAGGACGCATACCTTTCCCAAGGGTATTAATACGTAAGTGAATGGAATGAATTCCACTGGAATTCGAACTCGGCTCTCCGATTCCTCAATCCAAGCCGCCATCCATTACTCAACCGTCTCTTATAACAACAAAATATTTGCTGGCTTAAGTAACCTACAAAAGGTTGATAAGACGTAAAAAAAAAAACAATCAATCAATCGGCGGATCCCGGTTTGGTGATAACCAACAAACAGTTTTATGTTAAACGTGTTTCCATATTACCACTTTGCGGTAATGTTATTATCTATTTGTTACCACTTTGCGGTAATGTTATTATTGATTTGTTATCACTTTTTCTTAATTTTTCTTCTCGTTTTAACATGTCCGTTCTTCTTCTTTATATACCGTGTCCCCTAAGAACGTCGGTGTTCATGTCTCTCCACAACTTCCTGTCCCTTTTAGCCCTTAATAAATTTTCTCTTAAAATTTGTGATTTCCCTTAAACCCAATTACGCCATCCATTTACACAAGCTGATTCATCTTCTTCTATGCGCTGTGTACTTTCATGACGTAGGTGATCATGGCTCTCCACAATTTCCTGTCCTTTGTTGCTCTTAATAAATTTTATCTTTCTGTTATTTCTCCTAAACTCTGTTCCATCATTCATTTACTCAAGCTCACTAAGTTATGTTATGCATTGTTTACGTCTGTCTTGCCTTCAATCGGCCCTGTGAGTATCATATTTTCCAAGCCCTCTTTCCTCACTATGAGCACTGGAAACCTCAACAGTCTTTTCCGGATCTTAAGTATAAGTTTCTTTTTTGTTTGCATTTTCTCTAAAATTTCGTTGCTCTCATGTTCAGTCCATTGTATCCTCAGCATTCAGTTCCGTTGCATCAAATCTCTCTTCTTCATCTTTAAAGAGATTGTCAAGTACTCATTGACATACAAGGAGGATAGATATCGCGTAACTGTTTAGTATTCTTTGCCTTGTTTAAATTTTATACATTGCAAAGATATTTCTGTCGTTTTTTTTGTTTTTTTTTTTGTTGTTTTTTAATTATTTTTTATATTTTTATCTTTTCTTTTTTTTTCTTTTTAGGTTATCAAATAGGCTGTGTTACGAGTCGGGGACAGAGGTTGAACACACTACAGCTAAGGGCCTCCCAAGACGTAAGTCGACTCAAAAGATTTTAGAAATGGAAATGGCAGAAGGAGATTATTTTTAAAGTTTTGCTTTTTTTTAACAAGTGGCCTCAAACCTTTATGTAACTGACAACCTCACCAAATCTGACACGTTAAGATAACTATTAAAAATATCCCAGACACATTGCTTAATATTAAAGTAACAAGCGTACCTTATTCTCCTATGGAAGAAGATATGGTAAGAAAGACTGTCTTGCCACAATTCTTTTGAAGAAAACACTATTAAGGAGAGAGGACAGTAATAAAACAGGAATTAAGAAGAGAGAAGATAACGATTGACATTGCATTTAAATTTTTGAAGATCAAAGGTAATAAAGCCACTAGGATGCAAGGGATTACTGATTGTTAGAGAATATGAGAAAAACTACTATTAATGAGAGAAACAATAAAAGAACTGGAATTAAGAAGACAGAAGATAAAGATTGACATTGCATTTAAACTTTTGAAGATCAAAGGCAATAAAGCCACTATGATGCAAGGGGTTACTGAGTGTTAGAGAATATGAGAAAAACTAATATTAAGGAGAGAAGAATAAAAAAATGGAATTAAGAAGACATCGCATTTAAATTTTTGAAGATCAAAGGCAATAAAGCCACTAAGAAACATTCAAGGAAAGCAGAAGTGCAGAAACACACTGAACAGATTTAGAATTTGTCACAAAGATTAAGAAACTGGAACAAGATGATACCTGTAAGTACCTCGGTATTAGCGAAGGAGATGGAATGCAGCATATCTACATGAAGAAGTAAGTAAGAAAAGATTACTAGAGATGTGTGCCTCTGGTATTGAATACGGAGCTGAATTTGAAAAAAAATTAAAACAAACAACAGAATATCAGCCACAAACACCTTAGCTGTCCCCGTGATGCAATACAGTTTCAATTTCAATATCTTTAATTGGACCATAGCTGATATTAAATGAATGGACCCCAAAACGAGAAAGCTTCTCACTTGCATGCGTCAACCCAAGGCTAATGTTGATAAACTGTATATGTCCAGATCCGAAGAAGGCAGAGGATTAGTTCAACTAGAACTGTCTTACAAAACTACAACAATCAGCCTTCAAAGATACGTGGAAACTACAGAAGACTGGATGATGATTTGTGTCAAAGAACATAAAAGAAGTAAGAAACTTTATTCAGTAATAAAGGAAGGCAACAAGTTCGAAATGGAGTTTCAAATGGGTGAAGAAGTGCAAGTAAAACCTAATACACCGACTGAAGCTGCAAAATACTTTAAAAAGAAAGCAAAGGCAAATGCAACCGACTAGACAGAGAAACGATGGCAAGATAAAGCGCTTCATGTCCAATACTCTGTCCGTACCGAGCAAGCTGAGGTAGGCAAACCCCGTACTCATCAGTGTTAGTCTAAAATGCAGATTCAGTGATAAGTAAGTAAGAAAAGAATACTACAGATGTGTGCGTCTGGTATTGAATACCGAGCTGAATTTAAAAAAAAAAACCAGAATATCAGCCATAAACACTTTTTGTCCCCGTGATGCAATACAGTTTCAATTTCAACATCCTTGATTGGACCATAGCTGACATTAAGCGAATGGACGCCAAGCAGAAAACCTTCTCACTTTTTATCACATGCATCATCCTAAGGCTGATGTTGATCGTCTGTATGTGCCCGGATCTGAAGGAGGCAGAGGATTAGTTCAACTAGAACTATCTTGCAAAACCACAACAATTGCTGTTCAAAGATACCTGGAAACTACAGAAGACTGGATGATGATTTGTGTTAAAGAACGTGAAAGAAGTAAGAAAGTGCATTCATTTTTCATGATGCTAAGTCATATATTCTACAAATTCTGAAAGGAATAAAACTATATTCCAAAATATAACTTCAACAAAATTACAACATAGAATACACATGTCACCTCCATTTAGTAATCATCTCCACACAAATAAAAAAAAACAAAAAAAAAACAGGATATCAGCCATAAACACCTTGGCTGTACCTGTGATGCAATATAATTTCAATTTCAACATCCTTAATTAGACCATACCTGACATTGAGCGAATGGGTGCCAAAACGAGAAAGTTTCTCAATTGCATGCGTCATCCCAAGGCTAATGTTGATAGACTGTATATGTCTAGGTCCGAAGAAGGCAGAGGATTAGTTCAACTAGAACTGTCTTACAAAACTACAACAATCAGCCTTCAAAGATATGTGGAAACTACAGAAGACTGGATGATGATTTGTGTCAAAGAACATGAAAGAAGTAAGAAACTTTATTCAGTAATAAAGGAAGGCAACAAGTTCAAAATGGAGTTTCAAATGGGGGAAGAAGTGCAAGTAAAACCTAATACACCGACTGAAGTTGCAAAATACTTAAAAAAGAAAGCAAAGGCAAATGCAACTGACCCGATACAGAAATGATGGCAAGATAAACCGCTTCACAGTCAATACTCTGTCCGTACCGAGCAAGCTGATGTAAACAAACCCTCTACCCATCAGTGGCTTCGTAGTGCAGCGTTAAAAGCTGAAACTGATGGTTTATTCTTGCTGCAGAGTACCAATGCTGGCTAACTAGAAATTACCAAACACACATACTGAAAAGGTGTGATTCTGTGATAAATATCCAGAAACAATTGACCATCTTTTATCAGGTTGCGCGGTATTAGCACCCACTGAATATAAAACACGGCATGACAGAGTGGGCTAACATTTGCATTGGAAAATCTGCAACTTGTACGGAACGGAAACTGCAAGAAATTGGTATGAACGCCACCTCGACTCGGTTACAGAGATAAAACCTGTAACAATTTTATGGGACTTCACAATACACACAGACAGAACAATCAAATGTAATCGCCCAGACATCGTGATTAAAGACCTTGACGTGGCAGTCCTTGCAAACTGTATTGGATCCTTTAAGATCTTCAAAATCTATCAAAATACAAGGATCATGGAGTGGAATTTCAAGTGGATGAAGAAGTTCAAGTAAAACGTAATAAAACAGACCACGTTACGGAGATAGGAGCTTTAACAGAGAGAACAATCAAAGCTAATCGCCCAGATATCGTGATTAAAGCAAAGAAAAATATATCTTCTTATTGACATGGCAGTCCCTGCAGATTGTAATGTAGCTTTGAAGATCTTCGAAAACCTTTATTCAGTAATAAAGAAAGCCAACAAGTTCAAAATGGAGTTTCAAATAGGTGATGAAGTGCAAGTAAAGCATAATACACCGACTGCAGCTGCAAAATACTTTAAAAAAGAAAACAAAAGCAAATGCAACTGACCAGATACAGAAATGATGGCAAGATAAACCGCTTCATGGCCAATATTCTGCCTGTGCCAAAAAAAAGCCGATGTAAACAAACCCTGTACTCATCAGTGACTGCGTAGTGCAGGGTTAAAAGCTGAAACTGAAGGTTTTTATTCTTGCTGCACACAACTAATGCTTGCCAACAAGAAACTACTAAGCATCCATACTGAAAATTTATGTTAGCCCAAAATGCAGATTCTGTGAGAAATATCTAGAAAAAATTAACCATCTTGTATCAGGATGCGTGATAAACCGGCATGACAGAGTGGGCCAATATCTGCATTGTAAAACGTGCAACGTTTACAGAAACGAAACTGCAAGAAACTGGTATGGACATCAGACAGACCCGGTTACAGAGATCGGACCTGTAACAATCAAATCTAATCACCCAGACATCGTGATCAAAGACCGCAAAAACAAAATGTGCTTTCTTATTGATATGGCAGTTACTGCAGACTGTATTGTATCTTCAAAATGTTATCAAAATAAAAAGGCCCTCAAATCGAAATCTGAAAAATGTGGCATATGAGAACATCAACAATTCCAGTTGTAGTTGGAGCCCTCGGATTGATTGGAAAATTTTCCAATAGACTCATTAAAGCGATTACTGGTAGAACATGCCTTTAAGAAATATAAAAAAATATACTCACTAGAATAGCCTACACCTTACGAAGGGTTTTATCTATATAAAATATGTAGGATCTTACATGTCTTTTTGTTTTTTATCCTCCAAAAATTTTCAGTAGAAAATGTCATGATGACATTTCTGACCTTAAGTCGCTGGTCGGGACCCGGAATGAGAAATCAAAGATAATAATAATAATAATAATAATAATGATGATGATGATGATGTTGAAACAGCGTACTGCAGTATTGATCAAATTTTCTGTCACTTTGTCTCCAGTGAAAGCCACCTGATATTATTGGTATTAAAAATAATATAATAATAACACAGAATACTGAGGAGAGTGCTGGAGTATTGAGGTGACTTTTTGTCACTTGATCTCCAGTGAATGCCATCAGATCGTACAAGTATTCAAATTCATAATAATAATAATAATAATAATAATAATAAAGAATACTGTGGAGAGCTCTGGAGTTTTTGAGCAAACTTTCTCTCACCTGATCGCCAATGAAAGCCACCAGTTATTATTCATGTTAAAATTCATATAATAACAACAACAACAACAACAAATAATAATAATAATAATAATGTCCCGGATACATTGTACAAAGACCACCCGAATGATGTCACAAATGGGGAGGAAGTAACTATACTACGGAATTCTCAAACCACACAAACAGGACAATTGCTTCAAATAGACCAGAGATAGCCATAAAAGATTTCAAAAAAGGAACCTGTCAACTAATTGAAATGACTTACCCACAGGAATCGAATGTTTTCTAAGAAAAAATATCAAAAACCTGCTGCAAATCAAAGCAACAAAAATGTGGAAACTTAAGAATTACCATTATCCACGTTGTGATGGCGGCATTGGTTATGATGAAGAAGCCTACCAAATTCATGTGAGCAAAACTCTTGGACACATCAGGATCTGAGAGCTACAAATGATTACTTTATGCTGAATTGTACATATCATCCACAAAAAACACCCTCTCAATCTAAACGAAACGTCCCAAAATGTGCGCATATAACCCTCCTACTGTGCCATTTTTTACTCATAGACCCCCGTAGCTGATTCGGTAATTAGGCGATTATCTCCGACAAGATGATGCCACACAGAATAATATTAATGAATAGTGATGAGAATTCTGGAGTTGTCAAATAGACGGAATTCATGCTTGTTGTCAAAAGGGAACGGCCCAACATACAAATTAGAAATTAGAGATACCAAAATGACTGAAATCCAAACATAGACTGAGATATCCGAAGATCCATCCCAGAAGCTAAGCAGTGTATTAAAACAGGGCCGAAGTTAGAGTCTCAACCAAAAAAAAAAAAAACTTTGATACGCCCCCCACCAGTCTACTATATGTCGATTTCAAAGTTTCTCAACCCGAGGATCACAAACCCTCAAAAGAAAATTGTCGGGGAAGACAGCGCTTTTTTAAAAATTAACAAAAATCTAGGAATTATCCAATTTAAATGAAAATTTCAGTACATATTCATTATTCACATTTATAATGAATAGTTTTTTTTTAATTTTATTTTAAAGGAATCTGAGAAAATGTTATTCTTTTTGTAATGACCATCAATATGTTCATGCCTAAATTTTATTCGAAAAAATGTTTGAGTCGCAAATTTTTACATTTCCATAAAGATTAGTCGGCGACGCAACTCCGCTGAAAAAAAAGTTTTACGAAGATTCCAACACAACACAAACAGGATTGTCTTAACAATTTGTTTTAAAACAATATTTCATATATTTTTATTTTTAAGCGATCATTTTCTCAGTTTTATCTTTCTAGAAATGTAAAAAAAATCGATACTAGAAATTTTATAGTCAAATTAGGAACAGGACTGGCTCTAGGGTATCTCCCCCGCCCCCCAAAAAAACCCAAAAAACTTTGATACAGGACACTTTCTCTATTACATGTCGATTTCAAAATTTCCCATCCTTGTCGCTACAAACCCTCGAAATAAAATTAGGGTCGGGCAGGGTTTTTTAAATTACCAAAAATCAGGGAATTATCGAATTTAAACGAAAATTTCAGTATATATTCATTAATTATTTACATTTATAATAAATAGTTTCTGTTATTAAAAAAATATCTGAGAAAATATTATTGTTTTTTTTTGTTTTTTTGTAATAACCACCAACATTTTCATGACGAAATTTTACTCGAAAAAAAGTCACAAATTTTTACATTTCAATAAAGATTAATCGTCGACGCATCTCCGCTGAAAAAAAAAAGTTTTACAAAGATTCCAACACAACACAAACGGGATTGACTTAAAAATTTGTTTTAAAAGCAGTATTTCAGTTTTCGGGAAAATTTTTCATGGGTTGAAATCTTTAAACATTTTTATTTTTTAAGTGATTATTTTATCAGCTTTATCTTTCTAGAAATGTAAAAAAAAAATAGGGACTGGAAATTTTATTTTAATTACTAGCCGTGGACTTCTGTTTAGTTACTTCTAGTTACTATTAGTAAAAAAAAATCAAAGATCCTCCTTAGTGAAGGATCTTGGAATAAAAAAATATTTTTCCGAGATAATTACCCTCTTGATTGATTGAAAAGAACTGTTCAGAAAGAATAATACAATTAAAAAAAAAGAAGCGCGTTTGAAATTAGCACTTCTCCCCCCCGCCCTCTGTAGGCATCGGTCCTCCACGTAGTTGAGAGGTTAATCTCCGCTGAAGAAAAAAAAAAGTTTTATGAAGATTCCAACACAACACAAACGGGATTGTCTTAAAAATTTGTTTTAAAAACAGTACTTCTGTTTTTGGAGAAACTTTTCATGTGTTGAAATCTTTTTTTTATTTTTTAAGCGATCATTTTGTCAGTTTTATCTTTCTAGAAATGTAAAAAAATAGGGACTAGAAATCTTATTTTAATTACTAGCTGTGGTTAGTATTACTATCAGTTAAAAAAAATAAATAGAAGTCCTTCTTAGGGATGATCTAGGAATAAGAAATGATTTTACGAGATATTTACCCTCTTAATTGATTTAAAAAAACAGTTCAGAATGAAAATTACAATTTAAAAAAGTAAGCTCTACTGAAATTAACACTTCTGCCAACGCCGTCCTCTGTAGGCATCGGTCCTCCACGCGGTTGAGAGGTTAATCTCAGCTGAAAAAAAAATTCTTACAAAGATTCCAACACAACACAAACGGGATTGTCTTAAAAATTTGTTTTAAAAACAGTATTTCAGTTTTCTGGAAAATATTTCATATGTTGAAATCTTTAAGCATTTTTATTTTTTAAGTGATTATTTTCTCAGTTTTATCTTTCTAGAAATGTAAAAAATAGGGACTAGAAATTACTCACTGTAAACTTCTGGTTAGCATTGCTATTAATTAAAAAAAATCAGAGATCCTCCTTAGTGGATGATCTAGGAATAAAAAATGATTTTACTGAGACATATTGCCCTCTTAATGGATTTAAACGCACTGTTCAGAAAGAGAATTACAATTTATAAAAATAAGTGCTACTGAAATTATCACTTCTGCCCCACCTCCCCAGTAGGTATGGGGCCCCCACACGGTTGAGAGGTTCAGGGTAGTAAGGACCGACCCTGTCGATTATTAGGTAAAATAAAAGTAAAAAGTACAGAAAAACAAAACAAACAAACAAAAAAAAAAAACAAAGCTGCTGAAGCTTGCTCTTTTGAAGGTCCAACCTCGTTGGGGATTCTGCATAGTACGCACCGCATCGGCCATGCAGATACACGATGTACATTATTAGTTGATGACTGACAATGTAACGTAAGTTTAAAAATAATTTTAAAATGGCGGATGGCCATAAAACAGTGCTGAATAAAATAGCAGTGGCTACGACGGGGCATCAAAAAACGCCTCCCCCCCCGTTACAAAAAAAAAAAAGAAAAAGAAAAAGAAAAAGAAGAGTACTGAACAGTTCCATAATATCAGTCCTTCATTCGTCTTTTTTTCTTTCTTTTTTCCTTTTTTTGACGTCTTCTTTCCTCGTTGTTTTCTTATTTCTTTCGTCTTCTTATTCTTTCATTTTCTTCTTCTTTCTTCAGTTTTCTTCTTCTTACTTATTTTGTCTTCATCTTTCCTTTTATTTTTCTTCTTTTTCTTCTTACTTCTTCCGTCTTCTTTTTCTTCTTTCGTCTTCTCACTTTCGTCTTCTTCTCTATATGCAGTATCCCTTTAGGACATTGCGATCATGGCTCTCCACAACTTCTCGACACTTGTTGCTCTTAAGAAACCTTATCATTCTGCTATTTCCTACTTCCGTCTACTTTTTCTTCTTTCGTCTTCTCACTTTCGTCTTCTTCTTCTTCTTTATATGCAGTATCCCTTTAGGGCGTAGCGATCATGGCTCTCCACAACTTCCCGAGACTTGTTGCTCTTAAGAGACCTTATATTTCTGCTATTTCTTTCAAGCCCTGTTCCGCCATCCATTCATTCAAGATCATCAAATATGTTATGCAATATCATCCTCTGTCCATCTTGCTATCTATCTGCCCCGTGAGTACCAGATTTCCCAAGCCGTCTTTTCTCATTATCTACCCCCGAAACCTCAACTGACTCTTCCTGGTGTTAAGTATAAGTTTTCTTTTTGTTTACATTTTCTTCAAAGGCTCGTCGTTGCTCACTTGTTTGGTCCACGGTATCCTCAGCATCCTTCTGTAGAACCACATTTTTGTTGCTTCAAGTCTCCTCTTCACCTTTGAGGAGATTTTCTTGTACTCACTGCCGTACAGGAGGGCAGATATCACGCAAAAGTTTAGTACCCTTTTCCTTGTTTAAATTATATACCCTTGAAAAATATTGATTTGTGATTTTTTGCCATTACCATGCAGGAGGACAGGCATCGGACTATTGTCCACAACTTTATTGTTGTTATCAAAACGTTTCGGTCGTTGTACCCGCGGCCTTCATCAGGTACATATCGATCTGTGTAGTCTACAGACAATTCCGAACTTAAAACTTTATTCACTCTACCGAGATAGACTCTTCTCGTCCCACTACTGATGTCTAGGGATATCTCGTCTAGTCTTTTTTATTTTATTTAGAACAGTTAAGTTAGGTATATATAAACAGATTAAAATAGATAGATAAATAGATAGATATGAACAGATTGAGATAGATAGACAGATAGATAGATAGATAAGAAGACTGAGATAGATAGATAGATAGATAGATAGATAGATAGATAGATAGATAGAAACGGATTCGTTAAATTGAAATGAGTTCTGTCAGTCACTGTGTGTTTATCTAAAAATAAATACGCTTAAATTCACCTTCATCCCTGTCGTGCGCCAACGGATTAGTGGTAGAATCCTCGACTGATGCCAATTCAGTCGGGTTTGGATCCTAGCAACAGGACGTCTAGCCAGACTGATGAGCTCTGATACAGCGAAACAGTCTGTCTGTGGATGACAATATATATATATATATATATATATATATATATATATATATATATATATATATATATATTTTTCTGTAGTTCATTGCTACTAGCAAGCAGGAAATTTTTTTCTCCTGGTGATGGCCCATGTTCGCCGAAACTAGTTGAGGATTCTAAATGAAATAATAATAAAAACGAAAGAATATTAATATACAACCCAGTGGATCTAAAGATTTTAATTTTTTAATATTTTTGTATTATTATATATATATAGAATGTCTCATATCGAGAATATTCCACATTGAACATGAAGAAAAATTAATTATTTTTAATAATATGTAAAAATCTCCACTTTCACCTGAAGACGGTTTGAGACCAGACCAGAAACACGTGTCGTGAAATTATATAAAACAAAGTATAATATTTTTCTCAATAAATCCACATTACAACCAAAAACGTTTGCGGCACCCTCTTCTTTTTAATATACATACTTTTCTCTCGTTGGAACCACTACAACATATTTCTTTTTTATATATATATATATATATATATATTCACAGTGTCTTTTGTGCCTTTTTTGGGACGACTTTGGTTTCTCTTGCCGTGCAGGAGCTCTCCGTACAGCAGACGCCTTGTCAAGCGGTGCTTCTCCAGGCGGCTGACATGCCCCGCCCATCGGAGTTGGCGCTTAATGAGCCTGGAATCAATGCTTGAGGTATGAGAACGATCCAGAATCTCAAGGTTGGTAACGTGGTCCTGCCAGTGAATTCCGAGTAAGGACTGGAGAGCTTGCATGTGCAAGTTCTCCAGCTTCTTGATGTGTCTGCCGTACTCACAACGATATAGAAGGGAGGCCAAGACCACTGCATTTTACACTCGCAGCTTTGTAGTCAGACGAATACTGTGTTGACTGAGCACGCTGTTGCGATGTCTTCGTAATGCCGGACTTGCTTTGCTGATTCGCGCATCAATTTCTTTGTCCAAGGAGCCGTCACGAGAGACGGTACTTCCCAAGAATTTGAAATGCTCAACATTTGCAAGCTGTGTGTCATCGATAACGATGGTTGGTGCTGAGGCGTTTGTGTTTGGTGCGGGCCCGATGAAGCACTTCAGTCTTGCCGAGACTGATTGACAGGGTGAAGAGCTTGGAGACGTCAGCTGCAGATCGGACTCTGTATAGGCCACCAGTGCAGAGTAATCAGCAAAAGGACTTCCTGGAGGAGATCTTGGAGGCAAAACTCCAGGGTTGCATGCTCAAACCCAAAGAACAGGAGGAGCGCGCCAGTGATTGACCACGTTGGCGAATCACAATCCATGATGCTGCTGTACACCGGAACCTTACAGCTGCCAGAGATCAACGCCACAGGGATTAAGACATCTGAACTTCAGTGCCCCATCTATTCCAGACACTGCACCTCCAGCGTGGGGATACGGAGCCATCTCCGAGTTCACAGATGAGATGCATAAACGATACATCATCTTCAGATTCGAAGGAAAATATATATATATATATATATATATATATATATATATATATATATATTAGATAAGTTGGTCAATAAAACAAAGAATTGCGGATGCGAGAAATAAACAGAGTGACAGTGGAAACTATCCAACATTAGTTTTTTGAGGTGGGTAGAATCCGCTTGTAGGTGGAATTATTAGAAAAAATCCGATTCTTGTTTGATTTCTCGCGTGCGAAACTTAATGTGAAAATAACCTCTGATTTAAAAATTGTGATTTGTGGGTGCTAGTGGAGTGAGATGTTGAACAAAGGGAAGAAAGTGTGCTAGGACCAGGAGTGGGGGTGTTATTAGTGTTGAAAGATTTTAATTTTTGTGAGTAAAGATCACATATATATATATATATATATATGTATATATATATATAGATAGATAGATAGATAAGACAGATAGACACGAGATGTAGAAACCCAAAAGTTACCAAGCAATAATAATAATAATAATAATAGCGTTGTAATAATGCGTGCGCTTGGAACGCCGCCATCTTTATCTTCTGATTTCTTTCGTCTTCTTCTTCTTCTTCTTCTTCTTCTTCTTCTTCTTCTCACTTCTTCGTCCTCTTCTTACGTCTTATTCTTCTTACTATATTTGTGTTATTATCCTTACTTTTTTCGTCTTCTTCTTTCTTTCTTCTTCTTCTTCATAGTTCTTTCGTCTACTCTTTATTTCTTTTATCTTCTTCATAGTTCTTTCATCTTCTTCTGCTTCTTAATACTTTCTTCTTCTTAGTTCTTTCATTTTCTCCTTCTTTTTTCATCTTCTTGCTTTTTTTCGAGTTCTTCTTCAATCTTCGTCTTCTTTCATCTTCTTCTTCATGCTTTTTTGTCTTCTTTTTCTTTCGTCTTCTTTTCTTTTCTTCTTTTGTTTTCTTCTTCTTCTTAATCCTACAACTTTTTCTTCTCACTTCATTCATTTTCTTCTTAATTCTTCCGTCTTCTTCATATCTTCTCTTACATCTTTCGTCTCCTTATTCGTTTTACTTCTTTCCTCGTCTTACTTATTTCGTAAACTTCTTAATTATTTCTTCTTCTTTTTCTTCTTCATACTACTTTCGATTACTTCTTCTTCTCCTTCTTATTTCTTTCCACTTTTTCTTCTTTTTTTATTACTTCTTTCGTCTTATTACATATTTAGTCTCCATCTTATTATTATTTCTTTCGCCTGCTACTTCTTACTCTATTCGTCTATATTCTTACTTACTTCCTCCTCTTCTTTTTACTTCTTCTTCTTCTTCTCCTTCTTCTTCTTCTTCTTCCAATTCTTACTACTTTCATCTTCTTACTTCCTTTTTCTGCTTCATTTTACATCTCTCGTCTTCTTAATTCTTTCGTTTTCTTCTTCTCATTCTTCTTACTTTCTTCGTTTTGTTCTTTCTTAATTATTACTTCTTTCATCTTCTTCTACTACTTTTTTCTTAGTCTTCTTTTTCTTCCTCTTAGTCCTTATTATTTCTTTCGTCTTCTTCTTCTTACTTCTTTTTTCTTCTTCTTAATTCTTTCGTCGTCTTCTTATTTCTTCTACTTTCCTCTTCTCCTTCCTACTTTCATTTTCTTCTTTTTTTCTTCTTCTTAATTCTTTCGTCATCTTCTTACTTCTTTCATCTTTTTCTCCTCCTTCTTTCGTCTTCTGACATCTTTAGTCTTCTTCTTAATTCTTTCGTCTTCTTCCTCTTTATTCTTTCGTCTTTTTACTTCTTTCGCCTTATTATTCTTGCTTCTTTCGTCTTCTTTTTTCTTTTGAATTCTTCTTGTTCCTTTTTCTTCTTCTTTCGTCTTCTTCTTCATCTTGGTTCTTTCGCCTTCTTACTTCTTTCATCTCTTTTTTCTTATTTCTTTCTTTCTTCTTCTTACTTCTTTCTTCTTCTTACAACTTTAGTCTTCTTCTTCTGTCTTCTTCCTTCTTCTTTTCTGTTTTCTTCTTTCTTGTTATTTTTACTTTTTTTCGTTTTCTTCATTTTTCTTCTTCTTTCATCTTCTTACAACTTTAGTCTTCTTCTTTTGTCTTCTTGCGTTTTTTCTTCTTTTTTGGTTTCTTCTTCTTCCTTTTTATTTTTATTTCTTTCGTATTCGTCTTCATTTTCATCTTACATGTTTCATCTTCTCACAACTTTAGTCTTTTTCTTCTTCTTCATCTTCTTTTTTTCTTCTTCTTCTTCTTCTTTTTCTTCTTCTTTTCTTCTTCTTCTTTTTCTTCTCATCTTCTTTTTCTTCTTCTTTTTCTTCTTTTTCTTCTTCTTCATCTTCTTTTTCTTCTTCTTCTTTTTCTTCTTCATCTTCTTTTTCTTCTTCTTCTTCATCTTCTTTTTCTTCTTCTTCATCTTCTTTTTCTTCTTCTTCTTCATCTTCTTTTTCTTCTTCTTTTTCTTCTTCTTCTTCTTCTTCTTCTTCTTTTTCTTCTTCTTCTTCATCTTCTTTTTCTTCTTCATCTTCTTTTTCTTCTTCTTCTTCTTTTTTCTTCTTCTTTTTCTTTTCTTCTTCTTCTTCTTTTTCTTCTTCTTCTTCATCTTCCTTACTTCTTTCGTCTTCTTCTTCTTACTTATTACGTCTTCTTACGTCTTAGTCTTCATTTTTTTTTACTTCTTAAGTCTTTCTTCTAACTGCTTTCGTTTTCTTCTTCTTTTCTCTTCTGCTTCTAAATTCTTTAATTTTATTCTTCTTACTTCTTTTTCTTCTTCTTCTAACTTCTTTCGTCTTTTTAATTCTTTCGCCTTCTTCTTCTACTTCTTCTTCTTCTTCTTCTCATTCTCCTTCTTACAACAACTACTACTATTTTCGACTTCCTCTCCTTACTTCATTCATCGTCTTCTTTCTTTTTTCTTCTTCTTCTTTACTCGTTTTCTTACTTATTTCTTCTTCATACTTCGTCTTCTTTTTCTTCTTTCGTCTTCTTACATCCTTAGTTTTCTTCTTCTTACTTCTTTCGTCCTAATTCTTTCGTCTTCTTCTTCTTACTTCTTTCCTCTTCATCTTACTACTTTCGTCTTCTTCTCGTTCTTCTTTTTCTTCTTCTTCTTCTTCTTCTTTCGACTTCGTCTTACATCTTTAGTCTTCATCCATTTCTTACTTCTTTCTTCTTCTTCTTAATTCTATCGACTTCTTTTTTTTCGTATTTCTTTTGTATTCTTTTTTCTTCTTAATTCTTTCGTCCTTATTACATGTTTAGTCTTCTTCATGTTTAGTCTTCTTCTTCTTACTTTTTTTCGTCTTCTTCTTCATTTTTTTCTTCTCCTCACTTCTTTCGAATTCTTATTATTATTTCTTTTTTTCTCTCATTCTTCTTACTTTTTTTTCGACTTCTTTCCTTTTTCTTACATCTATCGAATTCTTTTTCGTTTTCTTCAAATATTATTAAATCACCTACTCTACATGAATAATGAAAAATGTTTCAGTGACGTCATAGGTTTGGATTTCGGTTTAAATAAATATGCAAAAGTAACTTTCAAGAAAGGGAGAATTACAGAAACATACTCAATAGACTTAGATTTTTGCATAAATATTAGAGGAGCAAGAAGAAACGTTTAAGTACCAAAGAATTATCGAAGGAATACAGCACAGCCAAATGAAGGAGGAATTAAAAAAGAAGTACTACAGACGTGTGTGTCTGGTAGAGAATACCGAGCTGAATTCAAAAAACAAAATATCATCTATAAACACCTTGGCTGTCCCCGTGATGCTATACAGTTTGAATTTCAACATCCTTGATTGGACCATAGCTGACATTAAGCGAATGAACGCCAAGCAGGAAAGCTTCTCACTTTTTATCACATGCATCATCCTAAGGCTGATGTTGATCGTCTGTATGTGCCCAGATCTGAAGGAGGCAGAGGATTAGTTCAACTAGAACTATCTTGCAAAACCACAACAATTGCTGTTCAAAGATACCTGGAAACTACAGAAGACTGGATGATGATTTGTGTTAAAGAACGTGAAAGAAGTAAGAAAGTGCATTCATTTTTCATGATACTAAGTCATATAATATCCTACAAATTCTGAAAGGAATAAAACTATATTCCAAAATATAACTTCAACAAAATTACAACATAAAATACACATGTCCCCTTCTTTAGTAATCATCTCCACACAAATAAAAATAATAATAAAAAAAAAAACAGGATATCAGCCATAAACACCTTGGCTGTACCTGTGATGCAATACAATTTCAATTTCAACATCCTTAATTGGACCATAGCTGACATTAAGCGAATGGGTGCCAAAACGAGAAAGTTTCTCACTTGCATGCGTCATCCCAAAGCTAATATTGATAGACTGCATATGTCCAGATCCAAAAGAGGCAGAGGATTAGTACAACTAGAACTGTATTACAAAACTACAACAATCAGCCTTCAAAGATACGTGGAAACTACAGAAGACTGGATGATGATCTGTGTCAAAGAACATGAAAGAATTAAGAAACTTTATTCAATAATAAAGGAAGGCAACAAGTTCGAAATGGAGTTTCAAATGGGTGAAGAAGTGCAAGTATCCTTCCCTGTCCCTCATTAGAATGTCTGACGCTCAACTTCTCGAGAGCACCTCTTTGCGGTTGCTCGGTCTCACATTGACAGCTGACCTGAGATGGAACAAATACATTGAGTCAATTGCTTCGTCCACCGCAAGCAAAGTTGGCTCCCTGTGCCGCACCAGGCAATTTTTCTCCCCCGGAATCGATCCTTCAGATCTACAAATCAACCTTGCATGGAGTATTACTGCCATATATGGTCTGGAGCCCTTTCTGTTTGCCTCGGGGTTCTTGATAAGATCCAGAGACGGATATGCAATATAACTGGCCCTGATCTGGCATCTCGCCTGCAGTCGTTCTCTCACAGACGTGCCGTCGCCTCTCTCTGTCTTTTTAACAAATACTTTCATGGTAATTGCTCCGATGAGCTGCTTTCACTGGTTCCCAGACTCCATGAATTCAAGCGTCTTACGAGGCTGGCATCCCGTTCTCACTCTTTCACTGTTGAAACTGTTAAATGTAGCCGTATCTTCTACTCCAATAGCTTCATATCTCGCACCTCTCGCCTGTGGAACTCCCTTCCCTATTCCTGTTTCCTGATAGCTATAATCATCAACTATTCAAATGTAATGTCAATCGACATCTCCAGTTGCCTTGATCTATCCACTATCATTCTCGTCATCCTTTTCACTCCTATCTGCTCTCGCTCCAAATCCTCTGTAACCCCTTGGCTTCCCGCCTTGCTAGGGATGAAATACTTAAAAAAAAAAAACATAGAACACCGACTGAAGCTGCAAAATACTTAAAGAAGAAAGCAAAGGCAAATGCAACTGACCCGATACAGAAACGATGGCAAGATAAACCGCTTCACGGTCGATACTCTGTCCGTACCGAGCAAGCTGATGTAAACAAACCCTCTACCCATCAGTGGCTTCGTAGTGAAGGGTTAAAAGCTGAAACTGATGGTTTTATTCTTGCTGCAGAGTACCAATGCTGGCTAACAAGAAATTACCAAGCACACATACTGAAATTGTGTTAGTCTAAAATGCAGATTCTGTGATAAGTATCTAAAAACAATTGACCATCTTGTATCAGGTTGCGCAGTATTGGCACACTCTGAATATAAAACTCGGCGCAACAGCTTGGACAATATCTGCACTGGAGTATCTGCAACACTTACGTAAAGGAAACGGCAAGAAATTTCTACGAACACCACCCAGACCCTGTTACGGATATAGGACCTATAACAATTTTATGGGAATTTACAATACACAGAGAGAACAATCAAGGCTAATCGCCATGACATCGTGATTAGAGACCGCAAAGACAAAATATGCCTCCTTATTGACAGAGCAGTCCCTTCAAAAACTATCAAAATACAACAACCTTGAAATAGAATTCTTAAAAGGGTGGCTCATGAGGACATTAACAATTCCAGTTGGAGTTGGAGCCCTCGGATTGATGAGAAAAGTTTACAATAGACTCATTGAAGGAATCCCGGGTAGCCCAGCGCCTTAAAGAAATAGAAAAAAATTTTACTCAAAGTACAGCCTACACCTTACGAAGAGCTTTATCTACGTTAAATATATGCGATTTTTTTTTTTTTTAATTGCCCAGAGGAAATTTTCATGATGCCATTTCTGACCTTAGGTGTCTTGTCGGAACCCGGAAAGAAATGAGAATACACCAGAAACCAAAGAAAATAAAACAATGAATAAAAAACAACACCCAAATCACAATAAATAATTACATTTACGATATTTCAGTTGGAATACGGCTGTAAGTGTAACGTACACGGTGAGGACGAAACTCACTTCGCGGGTGTTATTATCTACTCGCTAACATTCGGGTTATGGCAACGCGTTCAAAAAGCAGTTTTTTAACAGTTAAAGGAGTCAAAATTTATTGAAACAAAACAAATTCAGTTGACCATTGATGACAATTCCAGAACAACGTAACTATAAACAATTTTTTTCTATCTTCTTCCAGCCTCAATGATGGAGAAAGCATTACCTCGAACCATGGCCAGTGAGACACTCTGCAAGAGCCACTCCGTTTCGCGAGGCTCGTCGTCCCTTAATCGAGACGCAATCGCGCCAATCCTGGGAAGTAGCGCCTTCGAAACGAGGGTCAATAACCCCTGAAGTCTTCTCTGCCACAGGATTAAAAAAAAATCTATCAGCAAAAGAAGAATATTTAACTATTTTTTTCATCTCTGCGTCCCGGGCGACGGATCCCGGCTCAACCGCGGACCTGATCAAATTACCGGCCGAAAATGTATCCGCACAGGTCGCATCCCAAATCAACGACTTCCCCATTTAAAAAGGGAAAATGGTAATGCCATCCGGTCGCTTTCCATCACCACGGTCGAGGCCTACGGGTTCGATTTGGGAAGGGAACCCAGCTGCATCCAGACCTCTTCTGGTGATGTCGTTTATTGCTGCATGCCGTGGAAAGCGGCCGGCACTACGACAGCAGGAGAGAGGATGCAAACCAAATTCATCGATGGAGGCTCCACATCTGCATCTGTGACGCTCACATAATTTGAGTCCAAGACGGATCCCGACTCCGACTCGAGTGCACTCAAAAAGCAATTAATATCATTCTAAACAATACTACTACTACTACTACTACTACTACTACTACTAATAATAATAATAATAAGAAGAAGAAGAAGAAGACGAAGAAGTCATAGGCAGAAAAGCTTAACAGAAAACACACAATGGAGAAAGATAACTACAGTTGGAGAAAAAAAAGTCAATGAAGGAAATTTATCAATGATGAACTTCAAGTCAAATAATTTCCTTTTTTTTTTAAAACCCAAAGCAAGGCAATAATGCCACTAAGACGCAAGCGACTACTGGAAGTAAAAGAAAATTAAAAGACTTTAGAATTAATCAGAAACCCAATCCTAAACAAGAAATAAGGGATAAACCTCTTCTCCTGTTCAAAAGACTAAGTTGGAGTATGAACCAGACATAAGGTGAAAATACATCAATAAAAATTTTATTGATTGATTGATTCGTTTTTTACAGCGTATTAATCCTTTTCAGGTTAGTTAAAGCCAGGAACTGTTTCTAGATTGTACGATTCTTTTTTTAAATAATTATTTAGTGATGCAAGTTTTACTAATTAACCCATAACTGGAGGAGACGAGGTGGATTCATACCTTTTGCAAGATATTTGCGCGTAAGTGACTGTAACGAATCCAATTTGAACTCGGCTCTCCGATTAACAATTCCGAGCCATTATCCATTACACCACCCGCACATCCAAACTTACAACATTTGGTATTCCCAAGCGGTCACCCAACTAAGTACTGACCAGGCTCAACGTTGCTTAATTTCGTTGATCGTACGGTAACTGTTGTTTAAGTCCAGAACAGGAATTAGGAGAGATAACAAAATGACAAAATATTGTGCTAAAAGGGTTACAAAGGACAGGAAGTTGTGGATAGCCATAATCGCCCACTATCCAAACGGACAAGGCACATAGAAGAAGTGTGTTCGATCCTTACTCTGTGCTCTTATACTTTTGATCTTCTGTCGCATCCAGGCTTCGATTCGTAAGCTGTCAAGAATGTATTAACATTGATTTATAAATTCAATGATAAGTAAAGTTGCTTAGGGTTAAGTTTGATATTTTAATTTTTATTGAAGGACATATAGACCACACCACAGTTTTTCATAAATGCACACCTGAATAAAAGTTTCTGATAATAAAACCATTTAATTTCATTTAGGTTTATATTCCCTCCAATATAATGATTTTTAATAGGTACCTCCAAAAATTCGTTTAAAAAATGACCATATATAAGTGTCCCAAACTTAATAAAAGCAAAGTTTTATCGTCAAAATCTTTGTTATTATTAAAAGAAAATACAAAAGGATTTTGATTATTAAATTATATTTTTTTAATCCTTTTTAAAACGCTCTAAATTTTGATTAAAAATCTTGTTTTTTTTTTCTGGCGTTAACGATGGACCATATCAACCCTTTGCAGCTTATTTTAAGCCATAAAATATTTTTAGATTGTAAGAACTTTTGGGGGGGGGATAATAATGATTTTATTCGTAAAAGTCTTACTAGTTAACCCATAGCTGGGGGGAGAAGAGGTGGATTCATATTTCCAAAGGTATTTGCGCGTAAGTGACTATAACGAATCCAATTGGAACTTGGCTCTCCGATTAACAATCCCGAGCCAGTATTCATTACACCACCCGCACATCCTAGCTCTATAGATCCTAGTAATAAAAAAAATCAACCAATTTAATGATAATAATAATAATTTTATTTCGTTCACCGGAGTAGATTGTTCTAATTACACGTGCCATGACATTTCTACGTATCTCAGTCGATAAACGCGTAGGTTGAAGTGAAGTAATCCAGTGTCATGACCCAAAGAGATGTGAGTTCAATACCTGGCCACAGCAGAGGTGAAAAATGACCCGGAGAGTTGAGTTACTAAAGGGAAATAACTGAAGCTGAAATATCCAGAAAAGGCATGGCACGTGGAACTAGAACAATCTACCCCGGTGGACGAAATAAAGGGTTCAGTTTGAAATTTCTTTGGCAACACCTGATGAAAGACATGCCAGACAGGTTAGTGATAATCACAATCTTTCTAAAAGAAATCCACCTTCTCTTTTGGGCATGCCCAAGTTGGCTTTTCAATACAACCGTGAGAGTGACTATTCAAATCAAAATTTTCCGATTAACAATTCCGAGCCATTATCCATTACACCACCCGCACATCCAAGCTTAAAGATCCTAGTAATAAAAAAAATCAACCAAATTTAATAATAATAATAATAATAATAATAATAATAAAAGCTGTCAAAACACAAGGACCTTGAAATAGAAATCTCGAAAATGTGGCACATGGGAACATCAACAATCACTGTTGTAGTTGGAGCCCTAGGACTGGTTGGAAAAGATTGCAGTAGACTAATTGAAGGATTCCTGGAAGTCCATGCCTCAAGGAGACACAAAAAAAATTGTTCTGACAAGTACAGCCCACACTTTACGAAGGGCTTTATCTCTGTAATTTTTTTTTCTGTCAGTGGAAAGTCTCATGATGCTATTCCTAACTTTAGGTCCCTGGGCCGGACCCGGAAAGAAATGTGTAAACACCAGAAATAAAAGGAAATAAAAACAATAATAATAAACAAAATGAATGGCTTAATTCTTCCGATAATTTGCAACCCTTCGAGCAGAGTCCGATTTAAGAAAAGAAAACACATTGTTTAACAATATTTCGACATTATGTCTACCTTCTTGAGGTTATATTTAAAAAGTGCATTCAAGTATAGAAAATATATGAAAAAAGAATTTTTCTACGCGTTTGTTTTTGTCTATCTGTGTACGTGTGTCTTATTTATCGGAATTTTTTTTCTTTTTCTTTTTTTCTTTTATAATTCCACCCCAAATTAAATGGTTATATTTATAAAAAAAAAAAAAAAAAAATAAGATGAAAACTGTTGGCTACGGGTCTGACCGATGATGTGATTCCTTTTCTTTGTAGAAACGGTTTTTTTTTTTCAAGACAAGCAATGGATGTATAAAGACTGGTATTTTTTTTTTAAATATCTTTAATAATTGAATGCATTTTTAAAAGATAACTTGAAGAAGGGAGACATAAGGTCGAAATATTGTTCAACATTATGTCTTTTCTTTTCCTTTTCTTACATCGCTCTCTTCTCGAATAGTCTAATAATAATAATAATAATAATAATAATAATAATAACACATTTTATATATAGTAATATAATAGTAATATTATATGTAATAATAATAATCGTAATAATAATAATATATTTTATATATAGTAATATAATAGTAATGCTAAATGTTAATAATAATAATAATAATAATAATAATAATAATAATAATAATAATTATAAAAAAGCTGTCAAAATTACAAGGACCTTGAAATAGAAATATCGAAAATGTGGCATATGTTAACATCAACAATCCCTGTTGTAGTTGGATCCCTAGGTTGAAAAAGATTGCAGTAGACTCATTGAAGGGATTCCTGGAAGTCCATGCCTCCAGGAGATACAAAAATTTTCTGACAAGGACAGCCCATTTTTTTACGAAGGGTTTTATCTATGTATTTTTTTTTTTTTTTTTTGTCAGTGGAAAGTGTCATGATGCCATTTCTAACCTACGTCCCTGGGTGGGACTGAAAAGAAATGTGTAAACGCCAGAAGTCAAAGAAAATCTAAGAAAATACTACTACTACTACTACTACTAATAATAATAATAATTAATCTGCAACTTCTAGGGGAAGAAAACTGAAAGAAATTGGTATGAACACCACTCAGACCAGATTAAGGAGATATGACCTGTTACAATTTTATGGGACTACGCAGTACACACAGACCGAACAATCATAGCTAATCGCCCATCAACAATCCCTGTTGTAATTGGAACCCTCGGATTGGTTGGGAAAGATTACAGTAGACTAATTGAAGGGATTCTTGGAAGCCCATGCCTTAAAGAAATACAAAAATTGTTCTAACAAATACAACCCACACTTTACGAAGGGCTTCATCTATGTCAAATATGTGTGCATGTTTTTTTTCTTGTTTTGTTTTTGTTTTTTTAGTTTTGGGTTTTTTTTTTTTTAATTGGTAATGGAAAATTGTCATGAAGTCAATTCTAACCTTACGTCTCTGGGCGGGACCCGGACAGAAATGTGTTCACACCAGAATTCAAATAATAATAATAATAATAATAATAATAATAATAATAATAAAATAATAATAATAATAATAATAATAATAATTCCGTAATTTAATGATGGTAAAAACACTTATTTTAAGAGAAAATATTTAGTTTTCAATGTGAACTCTTTTCGTGTCAACGCACTTAATTCAGTGGTCTGTTTCAAGAATCATATTGATCTAACATTATAAAATGATTATTTTGTGTGAAATTCTGCTATCTTCGTGTTAGGTGACGAATTTATTGATCTACTCTAGCATTTAAAAAGTACACTTTACAAAAAAAAAGAAAAAAATGATATTATCTATAATAATAATAATAATAATAATAATAATAAAAATAATAATAATAATAATAATAATAATAATAATAATAATAATAATAATAAAATTAATAATAATAATAATAATAATAATAATAATAATAATAATGACAACTGTTGGTATATTGCGTTTTTTAAATATCACATTTTATTTCACCAAGAATGCTATAAGAACAAATATTGCAATAAGACAGGGCTTGGTCAGGCATTAATCATAAAATGAAAGAAAGACAAAAAGAAAGACAGAGAGAGAAAGGAGGAAATGGCGAAAGAAAGAAGGAGAAAGAAAGGAAAAAAGAAAAATAGAAAGCGAAAGAAAATAAAGAAATGAAAAAAAGAAACAAGCGAAAAATTGATGAAAAACGAAAGTAAATGGAAAAAGATGAAAGAAAAGAAACATGAAGCAAATAAGAAAGAAAGAAAAAGAAAGAAAGAAAGAAAGAAGAAAAGAAAAGAAGAGCGAAAAAATAATGAAAAACGAAAGATGTGAAAGCAAAAAGACGAAAAACGAAAATACTGAAGAAAAATGAAAGCGGAAGAGAGAAAAAAGTAAGAAAGAAAAAATAAGAAGAAAAACAAAACGAAAGAAAAAGTCTGAAAAAATCGAAAGGAAGAGCAAAGCGCAAACAAAAAAAAAAGAATAACGAAAGAAAAGGAAAAAATGAGGACAAAAAGAAAAAGAAAGAAAGAAAATATAGAAAGGATTGAGAAAAGGAAAAAGCGTGAAAGGAAATGGAGGAAAGAAAAAGAAAGAAAGAAAGAAAGAAAGAAAGAAAGAAAGAAAAGGAAAAACATGAAAAAAGTTAAAAAGAGAATGAGAAAGAAAAAGAAAACGAAAGAAAGAAAGAAAAAGACAGAAAGAAGGAAAATAAAACAAAAAATAAAGAAAGACATAAGAAAAGGAAAAAAAACATGAAAAGAGAGAAAAAGGGAAACTAAATAAAGAAAGAAAGAAAGAAAGAAAGAAAGAAAGAAGGAAAAACAAAACAAAACATAAAGAAAGACAAGAAAGAAAAAGAAAAAAAACATGAAAGGAAAGAAAAAGAGAATAAGAAAAAGACGAAACAAATAAAGAAAAAATAAAAGAAAGAAGGAAAGAAAGTGAAAGAAAGAAAGAAAAGAAAAAAGAAAGTAAAAGAAAAGAAAAAAGAAAGTAAAAGAAAAGAAAAAAGAAAGTAAAAGAAAAGACGAAAGAAAGTAAAAGAAAAGAAAAAAGAAAGTAAAAGAAAAGAAGAAAGAAAGTAAAAGAAAAAAGTAGAAAGAAAGAAAGAAGGAAAAACAAAACAAAAAATAAAAAAAAAAAAATGAAAGGAAAGAAAAAGAGAATAAGAAAAAACGTAACAAATAAAGAAAAAATAAAAGAAGGAAAGAAAGTGAAAGAAAGAAAGAAAGAAAGACAGAAAGCAAGCAAGCAAGCAAGAAAGAAAGAAAGAAAGAAAGAAAGAAAGAAAGAAAGAAAGCAAGAAAAAGAAAGAAAGAAAGAAAGAAAGAAAGAAAGAAAGAAAGAAAAGAATTGCATTTTATTTTGAGATATCTTGTTTTCAGGTCACTTTAACTTTTATATATAAAAAACGTTTATAACGAAAGAAACCCACTAATTATCGTAAAATATTTATTACACGGATAATGACAATGTATAATTATCATCATTAATAATAATAATAATATTAATAATAATGATGTAAAAGATGCCAGCCATGACAACGTCTCCATAATAATCGTCGTTACGTCCTGCAACAGCCGATTTGTGAAGAGTAAAGAAAGAGGATTAGTGTGACGTACCATTTATGGGCGGGCGTGAAACGAGAGAGAAACAAATAGGAAGCAATTGATACAAAAGAAAGAAAGTTAGAACAAAAAAAAAAGGAAGAAAGGAGAAGAAGGAAAGTAAAGGGGGGGAAAAGAAGAAAGAAAACTAGAAAAAAACAGAAAGAAAGAAAGAGAAGCCATCATAAAAAGGGTGAGAAAAAAAAAGAAAGAAAGGAGGTAGTTTATTATTGACGATTCTAAACATCTTTGTAAGAAGGCTCGCCCATTCCTAGTTTTATAAAGGGAGTAGGGGGATTGCAACGATAGAAGGGGGGAATGAAAGGAAGGAAGGAAGGAAGAAAGGAAGGAAGGAAGGGAACGGAAGATTGAAGGACATTACTCATTTTATAGCTTACCTCCTTCCGAAGTAGAACGCTTCTAACAAGAGAAACGTTTTACGAAAGACCAAATTCGCTGTGGAATATTCGGAATGATTATGAACAAAATACACGTGTAAAAAAAAAAAAAAAAAGAAAAAAAAAGAAGAAAGAGAAGGAAAAAGAGTCTTATCATCGGTCAGACCTGTACCCCACAGATTATTATAAATATAACGTTTTAATTCCGGGTGGAATTATAAAAAAAAAAAAAAAAAAAAAAAAAAAGAAAATAAGAAAAAAAAAAACAGAAAAAAATACATATAAAAAAACACACATACACAGACAGACAAAAACAAACACAAAGAAATTTTTTTTTCTTGACAATATATATATATATATATAAATGTTGTTATATAAATGTTTTAAATTGTTTTCATTGTAGTTAAGTTAGGATACTGACCATTTTTAAATTTTGTTTGTTTTACGCACTTGTTTTAAAGGAGTGCGGTTTTATTTTTGTCTGTGTGTTCGTATATGTGAGCGTATGTGTGTGTGTGTGAGTGTGTGAGTGTGTGTGTGTATGTATGTTTTTTTTCTTATCATAAATAACATTCATTTTTAA
The DNA here is from genome assembly GCA_903632075.3 of Acanthosepion pharaonis. Classification (NCBI taxonomy): domain Eukaryota; kingdom Metazoa; phylum Mollusca; class Cephalopoda; order Sepiida; family Sepiidae; genus Acanthosepion; species Acanthosepion pharaonis. The sequence goes on from CAHIKZ030001193.1 coordinate 1,136,921, forward strand.
AGTATATATTTCCAAGTCGGTCGGTTTTTCTTATTACGTTCGATGGCATTTCATATTTCAGACTAACATTTCATGTTTTAAAGATATTAATTCAACAGAGAATTTGATATCTTTACAGATTTTCTTTGACTTTTATTTTTCTTTGAACCAACCACATCATTCTACACAGTCTTACCAAATTTACTGAATTTTATTTTATAAATTATTAAATTAAAAAAAAAACTACTAACATTGAAACAAAAAAACGTGCGTTAAATTTTACTAAAGAGAGGGATTTTAATTATTTTTATCAACCATATATATAAATAATATATATATATATATATAAATATATATATATATATATATATATATACATATATATAAAGAGAGAGAGACAGAGGGAGAGGGAGAGAGAGAAATAGAGAGAGATAGGTTTTATTTTTTAGCAAACATGCACACACACACGCATATATATATGTATATAATAGAGAGAGATACATACATACATACGTACATTTAATATTGTTAACGTATATATATTTCAGTATATATATATATTTATGTATATATACATATATATATATATTGATATATATAAATAAAAATAATTTCTTTTTAACAATCATATGTATATTTCGATAGATAGATACAGAAATAGATAGGTTTCATTTTTAACAAACACACACAAATATTATATATATATACATATATATATATATACATATATAGAGACAGAGATTATTTCTTTTTAACAACCACACATATAATTCGATAGATAGACACTTAGACTTACTATTGTTAACGCATATATATATATATACATATATATTGATATATATATATATATATATATATATAGATAGATATATATATATTTCGACAGATAGAAAAAATTTATATTGTCAACGCTTATCTCTATATATTTCTCTCTCTCTATATATATATATATATATATATATATATATATAGATAGATAGATAGATACATTGATGTAAATATATAGATATTATTTCCTTTAACAAACCTATATATTACGAGGAGATAGATTTAATATTGTTAACATATATATATATAGAGACATTTCTCTATATGTATACATATATATTGATAGAAGATATTATTTCTTTTTAACAATCTTTTTTTTTAATATATATATATATATTTCGATAGATAGATACATAGCTCAATAGATAAATTTAATATTGTTAACCACATATATATATATATAGATAGATATTTCTATACATCATATACATATATTTACATATATAGATAGATATTTCTTTTTAACAACCATATATATATATATATATATATATATATATATATATGTATATCATATATATATATTACATTTGATAGATAGATAGATAGATAGATGAATGATAGATAGATAGATATAAACAGATTAAGATTGATATATACAGATATAGATAGATAGATAGATAGATAGATAGATAGATAGATAGATAGATAGATAGATAGATGTAGTGTAGACTTAGGAATCAACATTGCATGTTGACTGTCATTTTCACAGTTTACTGCAATCTTCAAAACAATTTATAATGAAAGAAAGTTTTAAATTTTTTCGAATCCCAACTGTTTCAGCTAGCAGGTAATTTATACCTTTACAAAAGGTAAAAACGCACATACGCAGGTATATCACACACGCACACCATTAAATAATTTGTGGTTCGCTATTGTATTCGTTAATGTCAAAAACTTTTACGAACTCTTGTCGAAAAAAATAATTGCTCGATTTACAATGCACTAAAAATCAAGTGTTGGAGTTGAGAAAATATACTTGTAAAGACTAATTGTACTAGTATTCTTATTACTACTACTACTACTAGTAGTAGTAGTAGTAGTAGTAGTAGTTATTATTGTTGAGGTGGTGGTAGCAGTAGTAATAGTTGTCGTTGCGGAGGTGTTGGTAGCAGTTTTATGTTTCATAGTAGTCCAACCAGTTGTAAGGAAAATAGTCTTTGCGTTAACATCGAGTTTATTTTTAGCGACAAACACCATAAACAAATCCAATTTACACTAACAAGCAACGGATTGCTAATACTATTGATCTGCGCAGGCAATCATTAAAATATCGATACCATCTCCGGACAAATTTCTTATTCGCCACATTTTGACGATTATCTGTCTCATACCGACATCACGATTGCCAAAAACGTTTCAGAACGCCGTCAGATCGAACCCTATGGTCATCAGACGGCAAAGGTACTCAGTAACGCCATACTGACCACGTCCCGGAGCCAACGACACGAGCCCCGGCGTGGTGGGGGTGTGGTGATTTTCCCACCCTCTGCCCATCTTTCGTTCTCTCCTCCCCCTCAACCACACCTGGGTCACTCCTCTTCCCCCTCACTTTCTCTGTCACCTTCTCATTCGCCTCCTCTTTCTAATTGCTACTCGCATGCGTATTACTCCGCTTCGCGCCTGACCCACTCCTCTTCTCCGCCATCTCCCCTTTCTTCACCCCCTTTAAACAGTTCCTGCTTTTTTCGATGTGTACGTAAAACCCCTTTCTTTTCCTCGCTCTCTTCTCCTCCTCCTCCTTCTCCGCCTCCTCCTTCTCCTCCCCCTCCTCCTCCTTCCTCTTGCTCCCTTTCGTTAAATCCTTCGTTTCCTCCTTGTTTTTCGTACACCTCTCCAGCGTTCCCTTCCTGCTACAACCTCCCCAACTCGCGTTTCACGTTTCCAGCATCGTCCCTCGTCGCCACCACTTGCCCGTTATCTCCATCCACGTCCCCTCCCCCTTTTTCCCCGTTAGCCACCACCACTGCAGCTGCTGCTACTGTTGCTGCTGCCGCCGCCGCTACTCGAGGCCCTGCGCCTCCCATCAACTCCAACACCACCACTACCACCACCACCGCCACCACCCTCATTCCCTCTTTTTCTTCGTCATCTTCCTCGTCCTCTCCTTCTTTCTCCTCCCCGTCCCCTCGTCTACCCCCTTCACCCCACCACCCTTATCGTCATCACATTTCGCCCGGACTTACAACAATAACAACAACGACGACGAAAAAACCATTCGGGGTAACCACCGCCCCCGGTAGCAACACCCCCAACAGTAATCTCCACCATCA